>VZRS01013119.1:249908-298886 GCA_013398055.1 Ifrita kowaldi | reverse complement strand
GGGGCTGCGGGACAGCGCCCGGCGCTACTGCGGGCTGGCCTGGGAAGGGCTGCGCTGGGTGAGTGACGGGGTTACGCGGGGCTCGGCGCAGCCCCCGCGAGGGCCGGGGTCTTGTGCAGCGCTGCTGTCGAGGGGCTTGGACAGGGGAGAAATCGAAATTAGGATTTAACTGCACAGTAGCGTGTTCTTAAGCACGGGTCACATGCAGTAAATTTGAGCTCCATTGAGCATGTCGTATCTTGGAGCAAATAGACAGATCCGTTTACAAATGAAATGTGAGTGTATCGAAGTGTTCAAAATGTGTTAAATCACTGTTGTGTTCAGTACGTTATTTTAGCATGAGGTTGGTTGAACAGGTTGTTCTACCAAACAATCAAGAAATACTTACTACTGTTGATTCTTCCAGCAGTGGACTGTGTAGACTACTCAAAGGAGAATTTCCCATAGTAAATTCTCCGTACCTGAAGGGGCCCACAAAAAGGCTGGAGAGGCACTTTTTACAAGGGCATGTAGAGATAGGATAAGGGGGAATGGCTTTAAACTGGAAGAGGATAAGTTTAGATTAGGTAAAATAATGACATTCTTTACTGTAGGGGTGATGAGGCACTGGAACAAGCTGTCCAGAGAAGCTGTGGGTGTCCCATCCCTGGAAGTGTTCAAGGGCAGGCTGGACGGTTTTGTGGAAATAGGTCCAGTGGAAAGTGTTCTTGCCGATGGGAGAGAGATTGAAACTAGATGATCTTTTAGGTCCCTTTCAACCCAAATCATTCTATGATTCTGTGATTATTGGTAGACTCAGAAAGAAAATTTTTCAGAGCTTTATCTGTTGATTTTCATATCTTTTTGGAACTTCTTTCTTCTTTTTTTTTCTGCACTTGGTAAATCTATCATTTAAAAATCAAATGCTTCTGTTAACCATTTTTCTCAGAGTTTTGGAAGAAAAATAGATATACAGGTTTATATATATCTATAAAATAGATATACATAGTTTACTTATTGGAAGTAAACTATGTCAACATGTAATGTCTGTTTCTGTTGAAAATATTAACCTCTTTTCCTTTGAATGAAGTTTTTTATTTTACTTTTCAGGCTGTGGCTTCACTGCCTGAAGATATGAGACCTGGCCCTGATCTGTATGGTTTCCCGTGGGAAATAGTGATTTGTGCTGGCATTGTTGGAGCCTTGACAATTTTCTTGTTCCTGTACAGAAGTTATCAATCAGTAAGTGTTGTGGTTTAACCCTGGACAGCAACTGAGCTCCACACAGCCACTCTCTCGCTCCCTCTCTCACGATGGAATAAGAGAGAGAATCAGAGGACTAAAAGCTAGAAAACTCGTGGGTTGAGATGAAGACAGTTTAATAGGGAAAGCAAAAGCTGTGCATGCAACAAACCAAAACAGGAAATTGATTCACTACTTCCCCTGGGCAGGCAGGTGTTCAGCTGTCTCCAGGAAAGCAGGGCTCCATCACATGTAGCAGTTACTCGGGAAGACAAACTCCATCACTCCAAACACCCCCCTCTCCTCCTCCTCCTGTTCAGCTCTGTGTGCTGAGCATGATGTCACATGGTGTGGGTTATCCCTCTGGTCAGTCGAGGTCAGCTGTCCTGTGTCCCCTTCCAGCTTCTTGTGAATCTGCAGCCTCCTTGTGGGTGAGGTGGGGTGGGAAGCAGGAGAGGTCTTGACTCTGTGTGAATACAGCACACAGCAATAACTAAAACATCCAAGTGTTATCAGTGCTTTTCAGAACAAATCCAAAATGTAGCCCCATACCAGCTACTATGAAGAAAATTAACTCTATCACAGATAAAACCAGCACAGGAAGTGTTCAAGTTACTTGCAGAAACGTAGAGTGCGTTAATAGTTTGCATTGAAGTTGTTATCCTTCCTGTTCAAGATATATAATGCTTCAGAGTTTTAAATCTATTGTGATTGAATTTAGAATCCCTCTAAAAGAGAAACTGAAAAGTCTGTTTTGTCAAGATAATAAGTGTTTGGACATGTAGTGAGTGACTGTTGTAAGAGGAAATGCAGTGAAACTCGGTGTAATAAGGCTTCCTTTTTTGTTTTTAATTTCTACACCGGACTTTCTAAGTCAGCCCTTAAATTATTTTCACAGGATACAGATGTCTAGGGTGTATGTATTGCTGTGTGTATTGATACCTCTGTGACTAGCCTGGCCATAGCCAGAGCAGCTCAGGTCTTTCCAGGTAATTGTAAGCAAAAGCAATCCATGTGGTTTCCTGTCAAGAGAGGCTTTTTAAAACTGTTTGGGCAGTGACGCCTGGATTCTGTTTATTGCAACACTGAAACCCTGAACCAATTTAACCGCATGCTCTTTGTAAGCACTAATCTGATGACTTTGAGAATTGCAGTACTGAAACCTTTTAATGCACAAATCAGATTGTATTTTTAAGGTAATGCCTGTCTTTTCTTGTGAGTAAGTAAAGATCTGATTAATAAAGGTTGTCTACTGTACTTTCCCTGCTAAGGAAATGGGGTCAGTATCTGTAATTCAGTATTCTTTTCACATCCTCTCACACAGACAGTGTGATTTTGGTACTAGGTGTAATGATACTCATGTCTGAAGATTGGTTGCATAGCTGTTTAGTTTTTCAGATATGAACAACTGCGTTTTTAGGGTTTTAACCTCAACTAACCTTGTCTGTAAGGGGATCTGTGTTTGTGTAAGTTAATGTAACTATAATTTGGTCATACCTTTTGTTCTCTAGAGGCATCCCTCTAGAGAGGATACAAAAAGCATTTGAACTCAAGTCATGCAAGCAGCTAACCTGGTATTGTTTTCCTCCTGCACATGTCACTTAAGGCGTGAGATATTACACAGGTTATTGATAGCTTTTTCAGTCATCCATACTTAGAACTGCACTGACTGCTCCTTGAAGAATGGATGGTTACTTAAAAGTAAGGGAGTTTAGTTTTGGGGATGGTAGGATAAAAGTGTACTTAGGACTTTCTTACCCTCTTTTCGTTATTTGGTCTCCTTGGCTTTAAATGAGGAGGGAACAGGGAACATCTGAGGAACCCGTTGTTACATTAGGCACATGACCCAGACCCAGCCTTAAGAGAAACTTTGTTTCAGTGAGCTGTGTTGTAACAGTTTCGTGTGTTCAAACGAGTTCTGCATCTCTTGTACAGGCCATTTTTGACAGATTTTGCCTTGCAGTTTGTTAGATTTTGATTCTAGGGCACTAGACCCCAGGTGGCAGCTGCTCACTTGGCACTTGCAGGATGCCCATCAGGTAGTACATTACTGCAGCTTTAACTATTGTGTGTTATATTGTGTGGGAGATTTTTCCCAATGGGAAATTTGAGCTTGTGTGTGGAGCTTCCCTCTCCCTTCCCTTTCCTACTCTTCTGACGGTGCATGTCCACTATGACTTTGTGTAGGCAATTGTGGTTATGTAATATATATACAGAGATGTGTTATTAAAGTGATCCAGGTGAAAACTAATCTCCTTTCCCCTCTTTTGTCTGATAAGAGTGGAAGAAGGACAGGGCTAACACACAGACACGGAGTAAGAGCAGAGGATATGATTGCCTATGTTTAATAGCAGCCCGTACTTATATTCCTTTTTTAAGTTCCATGGTTAAACTTGGCAAGGAATCACAGCTTAAAAGGTTAGTTTTCAGATAGTATGTGAGAGTAATTGATCAGACATCTTCAGTATTTATTCTCTTTCTTTTCAGGTTAGAAGTCGACTTTATGTAGGTAAGCTTATTTTTGATACTTCATTTTCCATATTTCTTTGGACTATGACTTTATTCTTTCTTTTTTCACCTTTTAATTATTTGGATGATGCAACATTTGCTTGTCTTTCACTTTTTAGGAAGGGAAAAACAGCTTGCCAATAAAATTGCTGAACTAGTTGAAGAAAAATGCAAAATTCTTGAAAAACTCAGCGTCTGCAAAAAAGAGGTAACGGTCTTCATTTATTGCTTTCAGATGTGTTGTAGAAATGGATTCAATCTAGTAAAGTGTTAACGTTTCTAGAAGTAAGATGTTTTAAAGCTTTTAAAGGGATTCTTCAAATGCTTTTTTCTGTCAGTGCCTTTAAGAGCAATTAAGGTGTTAGCAACTTCTGCCTTAAACTCTTAATACAGCGTATTTCACTGGAAGCAACTTCAAAATGTCTTTCTTTGCTTTATGTCACTGGGATAATCTAGTTAGGGTTAAGGCTTTCCTGATTTCCAGCAAGGTGCATTTGTGAATATTTAGGTGATGTCTGTGTTTCAGACTAGAGCATCACAAATTAATGCTAGTATTTAATCAATTATTTACATATATTCTGACATAAAGTAATTCCTTTTCAGTTTGAAGATTTACAGTTGTCTCTGAAGGATGGTAACATTATGAAAGAATCAACAGACGCATCATTTTTTGAGGTAAAAAGATAAATGGAAATTGTTATTTCTACAATATAAGGCAGTATTTTAGGAAAATGCAGCCCATATTAAAAAACACTCAAACAAACCAAATAAAGACAATAGCAAAAAAAGTCAGACAAACCCAAAAAACTCCCAACTCAGTTGTTTTAATTGGGTTACTGAAAATGACATAAAATCAAAGCATTTAAATTAAGATGCTAATGTTAAGATGTTAAGTCTTTTTTAACAATTGCATTGAGAATGAGCGATACTTGAGCAAATGGCATATTGGACAATACTTAATTTTAAGAAGTAAATTGTTCCCATTTCTAGGAAAGAGGGTAATGCATGAAGTATTTTTTTCTCACGTCTTATCTAGTTCAAATACTTTTTATAGGCTACAGGTGCACAGATTAAAGTAAAATTAACACTACATTGTTTATATCCCCCTAACTGAGAATATATTTGTAAAAGAGTTCTGGATAAGTGAATCAAATACCTAACAGGCTCTATAAAATTCATGTAAAAAAAAAGCAAGTAGATTTATTTCATTCTGTTCCTCAGATCCTATAGAGCTAATTCTTACAGCTTCTGTTAACATGCAAGAGTCTGTAGAATATTGGAGTGAAACATACTTTGCTGTCATATTTAAAACATACTTGTTGTCTTCATATGTAATTAATATCAGACGTTTTATTAACTCACAAACCAACTTGATTTAGGAAATGCATGAAAAACTGAACAAGTCAAACTTGAAACTCAACGAGGAAATAGAGAATCTAGAAAAAGAACTGGAAGAAGAAAAATCTAAGCAGTCGGAAAATGACACCTTGGTAAGAATAAATGGAATCCTGTCTTTGTTTCCACTCATTTAAAAAAATATTCTCACAGAAAAAACATCTCTGCGGAGAAGACGAACTGTTTTCTTTGTGTGTTTTGAAATAAAAACTACATTTTCCATTTTGTCTTCCCTGTAACATTAGAAAAATGATAAAGGAAAATACCCAAAAGAAGAAAAGCTGTTTTTACTGATTCAGCAATAGAACTTTTTCAGTTGGAAAATTAAAAGAATTGTATTAATTGACTAGACATTTTCAGGCAAATACGTGAAAGAAGCTATAATGACAACTAATGATTTTCAGGTGGCTGAAATTCAGGAGAAAGTGGAGTCTTTAGAGAATGAAGAAAAATCTATCCAGTCACAAATTGATGAGGTATGTCTAACTTTTACAGTTTCTGTTTTCAAATCTTTGCAATTTCTCTATTCCCCATGTAGTTACTGTTTTAATTTTTTTTCTATTAAGGGTGCAGAGATCATATGCTGTGTAAACCAAAAACCTTTGTAAGGCTTCGTACTTTTGTGTGCCTTGATTGAGCAAATTTTAATTTCATATAGTGATTGGCATTTATTGAGAAGTAGTTACCTTGTCTTTTCTTCTTCTTCTTACTCGAGAATGATATATAGTATTGCAAAACTACAGTCAGCAAAAACTGTTGAAATTGTAGAGAAGATGTGAGAATGTGGCTGTGCAGCACAGCCAGAAAAGACAAGTCCAGTAATACCATCATGACCCCACTTAACTTCACCAATACCGTTTAAACAACACACTTTTCTATTTCATTTAGGCCAAGTCCACCCTAAAAGTGTATCAGATTAATACTGAGAGACTCAAGACATCTGTTCAAGATGCAGTAGATGAAAACAGCCATCTCCAGGAAAGTGAGAAACAGGTAGGCTCTTCCTAGTTATTCTTAGAAATACTGTGTTTTCCTATGGTACTAATAAATACAATTTCTCCAAAGAGCTCATCCTCAACAAGTTTGTTAATACGTCTCATGTGTTTTAGTAAATGGAATGAGGAAGAGGACATGGTTTTTAAAACAGTTTTATGTTGGAGTAACTTTGTCTAAAATAATCCTGTTTTAAAAGAAATATAGTAGTTACAGTTCGTGGGGAATCATGAATAGAGTTCCGTGGAAGGAGAGCATGTGGTAATGTAAAACTAATAAGAACTTTGCTGAGACCTGGAGGAAAGCAGAAATATCTGAACAACTCCACAGCTAGAATTCTCTACAGAAACAGAGAGAAAATTATTTTACTTAATCTAGAAAACCAGGGAAATTGAGAAATTGCAGAGTATTCAAAAGGCAGGTAAAAAACGTACTCTAGTACCACTGTAGATGTATTAATTGAAAGTCAGGTACGTACAGAGGGGAGCAGAAGCAACTGTTACTTCCCAATTTTTTTTCTATTTTCCTCAAAGCTATAGCCAGATCACAAAGAATACTGTTTATTTTAAAATATTCAGCATATGCAGTAGTTGTCCTGTGCAATAGGTAGCTTTACAGTGAAGATACTATTATTTTTTTCTAACAAATAGATATTTTCTATGAACATTTAATGTTCTGTGTAATGTTTTTGGGGTTTGAGATGGTTTGTTGTGGTTCTAATGGATATGTACTTATTTTCCTGACTGACTGATGATCTCCTTGTTGTCTGAGGGTTAACCTGATAGATATTTGCAGGGGGGAGAGAGCAGTGGTGGGAGTGGAAGTACAGGCCTATTACTTTTTAGCAGTCTTATAAAAAGCTGCAGAGTGCTTTAGTCCTCTCTGTCAAAACATGGTGTATATTAAGTTTAGTGGTTCAGGGAAAAAAAAGGGATACTGGAAATAAAAAATTTTCTGCAGGAGGAATATTTCAGTTCTGCACGACTCTGTTAGTACAACTTGATCTTTTTCCCTAATTCTAGAAGGAATCCATGTTTGTGATTACCAAAAAAAGGAAGACAATTTTATTGAGAGCTGTGGGTGGAGAAGCAGTGAATTTGACTGTTACCATTGTTAGATGAAGTTGCTTCAGAATTATTTTCTTTCAAGAGTTTTTTTTGTCTAGTCTCTACATCCTCTTTGGTTTTGTGAGGAGGAAGGGTCTGGTCTTGGTGCTTTGTTTCAAATGTGACAGTATCGTTATGTAATAGATTTTGAGAAGCAATACATAAAGTTTTAATAGAGAGGAATTTTCTTTTTTTTTTTTTCCCTGTGGTCATTTCTTGGGTTCAAACAGAAATAATCCAATTATTTGTGTGTGTGACAAAAATCTTCACTTTCCTTCCTTTTTGATAAAGTAAAAAAATAGCGCTTAGAGAAAGATAATACTAAGTGCTGGCAATTGCCCTATATTTCATAGGCAATCATTTTATGTCAAGGAAAACCATGGAAAAAAATAAGTAAAAACAAATCCCAGGGTTTAATTGTCATGTTCCTAGATGGAAAAGAAAAGTTCTTTTGCATTTCTTCCAGATAAAACCTGGGTATAAGTAGTTCCTTAACCACATTATTTAGGATTAATTACTAACTACCCTTTGTTGTCAACTGGGCTTTGTTGCAATTTTTAGTAGTTTGAGAACATTTGTGTATATTGTAGCTCACTGTGCTTTTTGGTAGATAAATAGCCTAATGTTATTTGTTGCTGGAACCCAATAAGTAAAAGAGAGTGTCTGCCTTGATTATTTGTGTTCTCATTTCTGAGGTACTTTGTAAGTATGAGAGTTAGTTTACTGTATCAGAATATCCATATCCTTATTTTATTTATCTTTCTTACTTTTTTTTAAAGATGGAATTTCACATATGCTCAAAAGGTAACAAAGGTGTTATTAGTTCATAGAAACTAGAGTCCTTTCTTCCTCTGTCCATTTGCATAAATGGGTCATAATCTTCAGGCACATCGGAGTTTAAACTTTTTAAGAGATGTGTTGTTTTAGGTTTATGATGTGTCAGAGAGAGGATTGAGCCTTTTAGGTTGAACAAGGGAACTGTTAATGAACTTCTGTGCTTTGTTGGTTTTTTGTTTTGTTTTTTTTTCTTCAGGAACATTAGAAATACATATTGCTTTAGCTCATTGCAAATCCTTGCTGTTTCTCTTTATTGTAATTCTTATAGGTGTGTAAAGTCATGTAAATTTATTTTCTCTTTAGCTTCATGAAGAAGGAGTCTTAAAAGTAATTTTTTGGTGATGACAATTAATGATAAAAGTAGTTGTCTGTCTTCTAATCCCTGATATGTTGTTTGCATGGTGCTGCAAATTCATACGTGGCTTTTACTGCTTGGAAAGTGCAATTGTGTGCCCAGGGGCAATGTGTGTTAATCCAATTCTAGTCACATACCTTTTATTCTATGCCTTCTAGTTTATCTTTGATAAGTAGTGTTCAGGCTTGCTTGTCTATTTGCGTGGCAGTTCCCCTTTTCAGTTACTGTTTTCTGGTTTTATTTTTAGTATAACTGGCTGTTGTGTTCTCATTGCTCAACCTGGTTGTTCTTTTCTGTACATTCAGTGCCCTTATATTGATTACCTGTTGTGCAATTTTAAGCAATATTTTTTGAAAGACTCTTAAGACTGTTTGTACTTTACCCCATGTTGTTGTAGCACGTGTTTTGTCTTAACAGAAATTTACATCTGTTCAATTTTGTTCTCACAATACAATTAGTTAATGTGTTGCAGTGGTTATTTCTAATAGCTGGCAATGAAGTGTTCTAATCCCTTTACTCCTGTAAAATATTTTTGCGAAATGAGGAATTTTGCTAGGGAATATCTGTAAATGTGACCTTGGAACCTCCCTATCATTTTAGTTAAACACAGTTAATTGCAAAGATACATGCTAGTAGGTGTTGATTACATACAGCTGTGACTTTCATTAGCAGGAAAGCTTTTTTAAAATAAGATTTTAAAATTACTTTAAGAGGTAAGGAGAAGAGTAGGAGAAATAATACAGTTTTGCAAGTCACATGAATATAAATAACTGCCTAAAAGCTTCCTCTTTTCCCTTGCTTCTCTGACCACTTCTAAGTTGAAAAGACACAGGCACTATTTCAGAAGTGAGTGTGCATATTGGGGTATGAGTGTTTTCCATCCATTCCCCAGGGTATGTAGCTGTTAAATAAATTGTCACTATTTTATATTCATTGCTGTTGTCACATCAAGGTTTTTAAACTGAGTGGAATATTAACTGAACATTTCTTATAAATGCTTAAAAATATCCTAACAACTAATTACAAGGGACAGCTATAGCAGCTAAAGCAACTGAACTATAGAAGTCTTAATTTTCAACTCTTGAGGTAACTTTCTTGTAATCTTATCTCTGTTAATTCTTACTGATGGGTGAGAGATTTACATTCCACTTATGTATAGATAATACACGTAACAGGCTCAGTACTATTCATCGTTGATTCTTGGCTTTGTAGACAATCACACTAATCTGGTATCTCCCTTTTTAGCTTTTACAGGAAGCTGAAGGATGGGGTGAACGATTAAGTGAACTAAATGAACAAACAAAGATGTTTGAATCATCTAAAGCAGATGTAGAGGAAGTTCTGAAAAATAAAGAGAGCCAAATCAAGGTAAATGATGACATTTAGGATTGAATCAAGTTATTCAGACTGATGCTAATTATAGAGTTCCAAGAAAGCCTGACAACCTCTTCTTGTCTTAATATGCTTTACACTCTTTTGGGCTTTTGTTTGCTGTCTCTCTTCTCTAATGTCATGTTTCTGTGAAATGTCATGTTAATGTAAAGAAGAGGTTGCTTAGCAGCGCAATGGTGGAGTCTGATAAAAACAGCTAAGGAAAAATTCTTTTAATTCTGACAGAGTACTGGCTTTCCCCCCTGCCACCCCCCAGTTTGGAGTGTGGAAGTTGGGTGTATGTTCTTGTAGTTGTGTACCTTACATACACAAACCCTGCTAAAAGCATGCATGCTTATAGCTGTCTGAAAATTCTTCACGAGGACATGTTTCTGTTGACCTGCAGATTCATGCTTTGATAGAAAAAGTATTATCAGACATCTACAATCTTGTATGTGGGGCTTAATCTACTAAGGGAACTAAATAAAGGACAGAAATGCTGGAAAGTAATTGTAATGATAACTCCATTTTCATTGCTTGTGTTTGTTTTATTTTTTGTGGGGGTTTTGTGTGCTTTTTTGTAGTCACTGACACAATATATACTGAACATGAAAGACTGGAGTTCAGCAATACGAGAAGATGGCGACACCGAAGACAATCATTGGGACACAGATATGAAGGGTGAAACAGAGAATGGAGAACACTTAGGTATGGTTTGTGTAGTTTCTCTATTTAAGTATTTAAGAGATGTTTCAGAAATATAGAACTGACTAATTTCCAGAAAAGTTGAAAGATTAGCTTTATAGAAGTCAGATTTTTAAATCTCACCTGATGTCATTCATGTCGGACAGTTAACTGACACTTGGACATCTCTGGAATAGCAGCCTATCCTCCTGTTTAGCAGTGTGTGGCATATATGCTGTCACAGAGCAATGTAAAGACTCAGTGTTCAGTCTCTTGCACAATGGCATTAGACTGTGTGAGTATTAAGCAGGGATTCTGTGGCATTTCTAGGTGGAAATCTTGCTTTTATTTCTTCTTCAAGCTCTTCCCAGCAGTAGTACTGAGGGTCCTTAGTGCCTAATTTCTGCTTCCTTGTCATTGCAGAGGTGTTACTTGTTGCAGGCAGTGTGGTAGCACTGTCATCGAATGGGTGTGGATGTGGGTCCCCTTAAACAGCAGCACAGAAAAGCCCTTCTTCCTCCTCTTTCTTGCTTCAGCTTCTTTTTATGCTGCTGCTTGTGACACCATAGGGCACCTGCCCATGAGTCTTAAAGTGTGTATTCAGCATCTCACTTTTAACGTGACCAGCCTGAGTCGTGATTGGCAAACAAAGCACTACAATATAGGCCTATCTTCTACCCACACCCCTGCTTTTTTTTGCTCCTTTATCCTCCAGGTGTGCTGTGCCTGTTGTGATATGTTTGCATTGCTCTTGTGTAAAAACAAAATAATAGCAGTAAGCTCTGTCACCAACCTTTTTGTGCTTTTTACGTGACTTATTGTTCTATTCCTTCAACCAGATGATAAGCAAAAAAGAACTGTAAAGAAATTGATCTATGCTGCAAAGGTATGTGATTTTAAGAAACTTGTGGGTGGAAGAGGGGAAACTAGAGGGAATATATGTAATTATTCTGGTAATACCAGTATTAGTGTTCAGCATCTTTTAATGTTTAATCAGGTATTTTTGCATGCAAACAGTTTCTTAATCTGGTAATATTAAAGCGCTCTCTTCTTTTTTCAATTTTGATTGTAGTTAAATGCTTGTTTAAAGACCATGGAAGCAGAAAGAGACCAAATGTATTCAAAACTGTCTGATGAAAATAAAGCTAAAGGAGAACTTACAGGTAATTAATGTTGGTTTGCCTTTAGGATTAATAAGATGCTGCTTTGGTAAAATGGTTTTACAGGCTGCAAATATTAATTCCAGTGAAAACTGAATTAAGTTTACATTAATAACTACTTGATTTTTAAAATTCATGTTTTAAGTTGCTTAGCTATTTTAAATACATCATTTTAGACGTACAGCAATCAAAGTTGCAAATTTGGTTGTACTCTGTTGGAATATTCTGTAGCTATTAAGTTATAGAATCTTAAAATAGAAGAGCAAAGTTATGTTAATAAATATCTAATACCTCCTTTACATAATTTCTGGACATGAAACAGTGGAGTTTTAATCTAAATTTTAAAACCATCTGTTAAAAGGGTAGCTTAATTATAGGTAGTTTGTAATGGGTACAAGCTCAATCCTTAAAATATAAAGTACTGCATTTAGAGAATTGAACCTAAAAGCATCTTGCTCTGTTTTTTTTCCTTTGTTGTGTAGGACATACTGAATTAAACCTTATGAAATGAAAGCCACTCTAATTCAAATTAAAACCTGTAATTAGCTATTGCTTTCATAATCATAGCCGGCAGAGTAGCCATCACATATGAACATACTGCTTTGTTATTTGGGTGGTGAAATGCTCTGTAAGATTGTTTTTTCAGTTTCTTACAGTCCTTTAAACATATTCCTTGTGCTAGTGTGTACTCCAAATTGACTGTAGCTCTGTGCCATAAAGATATTCAGACTTAGTTGGAGCTTTGTTATATTTCTTGAAAAGAGGCACAGGAATAGTAAACAGGAAAAGAAACATGACTTTGAGTACAGTTTGGAAAGATGAAGGTAGTTTTACAAATCTAAGTTACCCATTCAGGCTGTTGGGGAAGACCTTGTGTGGGAAAATCTGCAAGAACATATGATGGTACTAGTTTTACTTTTTTAGTCAAATAATTACAATAATAAGAAATGAAAATTTAATCTAAATGAAATCTAAATGAAAGTTTATATTCTGAATTACAAAACTGTGCTGTTTTCAAAGAAGTTACGTAGTTTGGAGCAAAGGCCTGATATATGTGCAGGGCTGCACTTTGTGGCAGGTAGAGAGTATAGTTGCTAGTTTCTCATTTTGTGCCATGTATTGAAATATATTAACATTATTTCTTATGTTACTAAATCACCATAGGATCACAGGTTTTTACAGAGTTTTTGTGTACTAAAACATTGCCAGTGTGTTATCTCAATATAATTATCTCTGAATTTGACAGAACGCATAGAAAACCTTCAAAGTCAACAAGCTTCCTTGCGGTCTGAAAATGAACGTTTTGAAAGTGAAGTTCAAAAGCTTCAGCAGAAACTTAAAGTAATGACTGAGCTTTATCAAGAAAATGAAATGAAACTACACAGGTGCTGGTTCCTCTTCTTAAGTTCAATGCTTGCTGTTTGATTTGAATGTAACTCTGATTTGGGGGACTGAAAATTATTGAAAGTGTGAATACTGCTTTCCAGAATTTTCTGAATTGTGAAGACAATTTATTACACCTCCATGTGCATTTGTGATTACAATAGTTTATAGAAGCTGTTTCCATGAAACAATTCATTTTAAGGCTTTTCCACAAGCAAGTATAAAAACAAAGAAGTAACAGATTTTTAATCTATGAAATAAGGCAATTAAAGTAGGAAAGCTTTATTTTTTTTTTATTTAAATTATTATCTGATGCAATACATGTGTCAAAGTTGCTGAAAGAAAATCAGTAAGTGCTTTAACTGTGAGATATATTTTATGTAATAAAGAGAGCAAGGAATGTCAGAGGAATGATGAGATATATATAAAACTAAATGTAAAACATAGGCAAGCTCTTGTTGGTAAGCAACATAAAACCCTTGTGAATCAGGCTTTCTTCACCAAGAAAACCAGAATGTGAAGGCTGTACTGTCTGCCTCACAGTCAGGGTGTTAGTAGGGATTATGACCTGAGTGATTGAAATCAGAAATATGTTTAGGACTAGAAATTAAAGTTAATTGGTCTAGAGTATGCAGTAACCTTCAGAAGTGTGTGTGTGTGTGTGTGGCAGCAGGGCACATCATTTTAGGGCATGATGGTAAAATTACAGTTTCACTAGTCAGAAATTGTTTCTTTGAAGAGTGGGCATAATCTTGAAGGCATCAAGAGAATAAGCACAAGACTAGATCCTGTACTGAGCAATATGCAGGACCTTTTTAAAATATTACTTTGAGTAATCTGCTCTCTAGCATATATACTTGTGTAGATATGTAGCATCTTTGTAGATGCAACAAATCCTAGAAATCACTACATTAACATTTTGATTTTTAAAAAAGAGCAAGGAGGGAGTGGGAAGGAACCTGTTAAAAAGAAGATACGATAAGCAGGCAGAAAGAAGACTGTGTGGATGATATTTAAAAATTCCTCACTAAAACTCAGAAAATGTTTGCTGCTAGTCAAAGAATTTTAGAAAAGACAAAAAGGAGTGGGGAGAAGCTGGTGTGGTGATGTAGCAGCACAAAAAAATTTAGAATTAATTAAGGCATCTTCTGGAAACTGGGTCTGTTCAAACGGGAAATGAAAAAGTAGGAAATAAAGATTGAGTAGAAAAGAAATTTAAATCATGTTCACAAGATCCATGATTTAGACAACTTGATTGCTAAGAACTGTTGTTCACAGGAAAATGACCAGTTTATCCATTCGGGGCTGTATGCAGCACTAGTATCCATGTGTGTTCTGCAGAACTACCTTGTCCATAATTTGTGGACTGGAGTATATGAGTTTTCTCTTCTGTAGTGCCCAATAAGGCATAAAGATAAAAAAGAGGGACCTGGAAAGACGTTGGTTTTTTTTTTTAAATAGCTAGTAGCAATCTTTTTTTCCTCTAGAAAATTATTTTTAGAAAATACCAGGACAAATCATTAACCATTAGTGTAGTTAGGGTTTTGGTTTGTTTGATATGATTTGTGGCTGCTTTCAAAATTGTTGACTTGAAACACAGTTAACCATAGTTTTTGTATTTTGTTTAAAGGAAGTTGACAGTAGAAGAGAGGGAACGTCTACAGAAGGAAGAGAAGCTTTCTAAAGTAGATGAAAAAATTATTCATGCTGCTGAAGAACTTAACAGCTACAGGTAATTGCAGATTGTAGTTGCTGTAATCACTTGTTCCAAAGTGGAGAAAGAGCAATAGAGAATTAAAAAAAACCACAGCATAAGCAAATGTATTTTCTTCCAGTTTCTTTTTAGTGTGTGTGTGTGTTAGATGCTAGTTTGTGTGTAATAATACAGACTAAGAGTGGTTTTACTTTGTTAAAACATTTGGGTGTTGAAGATGATGGCAACTTCTCTTCCATTAGAATGCTAATTGTACTGATACATTAGCTTTAATGGTGTGGTAGAAGTGGGTCTCTGATCTAGTTCCCCTTACTGAACAAAGCTAAAAACACATAGTTAAGAGAATGTTGTGAAATAAATGGAATGTTCAGTTTTCCTGTAGAGCTGACATTTATGCTGTATAGTTATAGTGTTCTATTTCTGTATCTCAAAGCTTGTCAAATAGTCCTGTTGCTTAGAAATTCTTTACTAAAATATTGTCATGAGTGAATATTTGCTGTAGCTGTTTTTTAACTGCTTTGCTCCAGTTTTTGTTACACCAGCTGTGTACTTCTGGGTTTTTTCTGCATTTTCTCTAGCTGTAGCATAATTTTTCAGTATGTAGTGTATATTTGCCATCTTACTTCAGTGTATATGGGAATATTAGGTCTAACTGAATAGTTATCAATGCTTCCCTGAAGAGTTAATTAGATGAATTCTTTCTTGTGGACATTCTTCAGTATTCATACAGGAAGATGTAATTCACCCTTGCTGATTTATTCAGAACATGGACTTTGTAGGCATCCTAGTTGCAAATTGAGTATAACCAAGCAATGTCTGTGTCTTTGGCCCACCTGCTGAGAGAGTGTAGAACCTAGAGAGGCTGTGCACAGGGCAGCTGGCAGCAAAGGTGGCATCATACATGTGGTCTTGAAGTACCTTTGGTGCAGGTGACTGTCCCTCAGGACTGACTGGTAGCCTGGTGCTCCAGCCACATCAGTTCCTGTGCTGAGCTGGGTGAGGCTGGCTGGTAGGGCATGTGAGGAAGGATAGCCTTTATATTGGAAACATCACCAACCACTGAAAAGTTGGGACTATGTTGGGGTTTGGGTTCTGTTCTCTTGTTTACATTCCTGTGTGCAGTAATGTAAGGCCTAGAATTTCCACTGTTAGTATAATTTTTATGTATCCCACAGGCCAAAGTGACAATATTGTCTTTTGGATAAAGAAAATCTTAATTACACCTTGTGGCTACCATTGAGGTTATTGTATTCAAAACTTCCATGTACATTTTATTACAATATCATAAATCCTCATTTTATAACAGGGAGCGAGCAAAGGATCTTGAAGAAGAGCTGGAGAGAACCATTCGTTCTTACGAGAATCAGGTATTGTGTGCATTGTGACAACATCTATGCCAATGGGAGGGATGTTACTGCAACTGGAATACCATTTGCTGTTATCTTGTGAACTGTATTTGGCTTTGCTTTGCTGGGTGTCTAATTTTGCCTCCCACTCCCTCTTCTTAATGTCATCTGGTTTTGACTGACACAATTTCATAGCAGAGATCACCAGATAACTTTCTTGAAAAGTTGAATTTTCAGTTTAGGTGTCTCATTTTAAATTATCAACACATATTAAATTTATAAAAAAGAGCATATTATCATAAGTTTGGGTTTTAGGTGAATAATGAATCTCTCTTTCACAGATTACTTCACATGAGAAAAAAGCTCATGATAATTGGGTAAGTTCCAAATACTGAATTTTCTGAGTTTTGTGCGTCTTCATTTGTCATTGTTTGAAAAGCTTGCTTTATCACTTTTTGCTTTTTACTAAAAACAGCTCATCAAAATTATCTCCAACCTTTCACTTTTGAACATATGGATTTCTTGCAGAAATACACAAAAGCCTGTTAAAAATACTTCTGTTGTATAAAATAGTTGGAAAAATTAAGCTGGATACTTACGAACACAGTAGAATGATAATCTTATATCATTTGTTATAGCAGGAAGAACATGACACCATATAACAAATGTGTGTCATTTTGCTAATAATGAAAGCTCTTGGCCTTGTTTCAATGCCATTTTGATATTTTCTTTGGGTGTACAGTACTTCTTTTATCTCCAAGTAGAAGATGTTATGTCCTGTGAGAACAGTATGTTCTATTGACAGCTTCCTAAGAGTGTTTCTACAAAATCCATTTTTGCCTTTTTTTTTCAAACAGAAAAATTTAAAATATCTCCTGACTAATACATTCTTCACTTTCCCAGAATGTCTGAGATAAAATCCTGCTAAAAGCTATGGTGCTTTGTGGTCATAATTCCAGAGATTTTATGTATCTGATTATAAAATAAAACTTTCTTACATAGAATTTGAGACTTTAAATCTTCTGTAGGTGCTTCAAAGCAGCTATAACCAGAGAATTTAATTTCTGGAGTTTTTAAGAACCTACAGGAAAGCCTTATTATTCCTCAAAAATTTGGGTTGTAGAGCTGCTAATGTAATTTTCTGATGTACATGAGGCTCCATACACGGGTCATATCTTGTGAAAATGCAGTCCATACACTTCACACAGAATGTCTTGGATCTAGGAACTGTCATATTTATGAAGCACTTAATCAATAAATAGCCATATTTATGAAGCACTTAATCAATAAATAGCAATATCTAAGCATCTGATTTTTGTCCTTCCCCAAAGCTGACAGCCCGAGCAGCTGAAAGACACCTCAATGATATAAAAAAAGAAAATGCGCATAACAGACAAAAGTAAGTGCAGTCCTTATCTACTCCTAAAGAAATGCAGTTTGGCATGTTTTGGTTTTAGGCAGTTTGATGTTTTCTGTTAATGAATTGTGGCCCAAACAGGGCAGAGAGATCAGTGTCCAGTTCGAGTTCTGAAAGGGAGTCGCTTGAGCTTTCCTGTAATTATGACACGCAAGAAAGTAAGAACTTAGGAACTATGTGAAGTGTTGAAATACTTCAGGAAAGAAGCAGAATGTAGTACTAGAACACAAATGTTGGGGGGATGTTGTTTATTTGTTTGTTTTAAGTAAGAATATATCAACCAGGTGTCATGGTTACTTTGTGATTTTACAGCTTATCTCAGAAGTTGATGCTGAACTAACAGCTGGTCATAGTTGAGAGGAGCTTCCAGGTGTGAGGTTAACTAATACTTGGAGTGCAGTTAGAGTGGTGTCATACTAGGAATGTGGCATCTAAAATGCAACTTGAACTTCTGAATTACAGTTTAAACACAGCAGCATAGAGAAATATTTTCAGGCAATTTTAAGTTCAGAGTACTGTGACATTCTCTCTCTTATTTATTTAGGGAATAAAATAAAATATCGTGCTTCATTAACCAGTTAGGTAGAAAGCCTGGCAGTAAACAATGTCATCTGGTAAAGCTTTTGCATTTCTTGGTCACATACTACTTACTTGTTGTCTCTTTGCAGATTAACTGAAGCAGAATTTAAACTTGAACTTTTAGAAAAAGACCCTTATGCTCTCGATGTTCCAATGAGACCATTTGGCAGAGGTACAGTATTGAATTGTAAAATAGAGCCTAATTCTTTTGGTTTATGGTTTTGTTTCCCAAGACCACACATATGTAATTGTTTGAAAACTGTCTTGGCCATGTGTATGTACAAATACTAGTCATTTAAAAAAAATAATTCGGTCATGAGTGACTCTAGGTCACGTCAAGTATTTTGTTGAAACTAAGAGCATTTGTAGTATTGATGAGAGTAGACTGGGAATATGTTACACATGGTAATTAGAGCACAATTTTCATTTCAGTTACACAGTTTAGTTTTTAAGTTCACCTGAGAAGTTATTTATACAGTTTGCTAAACTAAGTATTGTGAACTTGAGCATTTTGTTTTAACTGTTCCAGAGCATTCCCCATATGGACCCTCACCAATGGGCCGGCCTTCATCTGAAACAAGAACTTTTCTTTCCCCTCCAACTTTATTAGAGGGTCCTTTAAGGCTTTCACCTATGCTTCCAGGTGGAGGAGGAGGAAGAGGTACAATTCTTAAACTTGAAAATTTATCTGTTCTGGATTTCTCTCTCCTCTCCTATAAACATGCCACACCTTTTCCTCTTGTCGGTGACAAAAAGTATTAAAACAACCAATTCAACATAAACAGTTAATTGGACAAACTCTTCCTGTTTTTCAACTTCCTTCTAAAACTGTTTAATGTGTAACAGTACAATTTAAAATCTAGTTGTTACTGGTAGGTTGGTCAGTGGATTCACTTTAAAAGCATAAATTAAGAAAAGTGAAAAGCCAGACTTATCAGTAGTCTTCTATTTCTTGGACAGATGGGGTTCTGCTGAAATAAACATGATTTTACAGTAAAAGAGAGTCAATTAGTTTTCTGAAGAAAGGATACTGCCCATTCCATCTCATTGGTGTACAGTCAGTGAGAGAATGTTGTCAAAAACGTGAGGCAGTTTTATTGGGGGTTGTGGTACTAGAAAGTTACTGGTTCAGTAAATTGTTTCCCTTCCCTTTGTTTTAAATTTGAAGCAACCATCATACATGGAGAGTGTTTCTTCCCTGCTGATAGAAGGGACCAGGAAGTTTGTGTGTAAGGAGTGCATTTCAGAGGTTCAGGAGCAGGTGAAAGTAAGCTGGGGTGGCATGAGTTGTAAGGCAAGAAAAATACTCTCCGTTCATGTTTTTGATGTTGATGGAAGCAGTGTAGATAAATGCTAGAGTGAAGTTCAGCATCTGTTACAGGTAATAAAGAAGCTACTGTTTAATTTATTTTTACCTACACCCACTGAACTTAATTAGTGGGAAATATGTCCAAATGTCTCTCCTATAAAGATTTCAATAAGTGCAATTATGGTACTTACCTCACAGTGCACAAGACACACAATGGCTTCAAGTTTTAAGTTGAATTTTAGCATGGAGAATTAGAGAATGATAGCAGAATTCAGTATTTCTATAATTTTTCAGACCCAGTCTGTTTTAGAGGAAGCTTGCAATCTAAAATCACTCATTTTTACAGTTTTTATTGCACTTGATTATGTGTTGACCTGGCCTTAGCGGGGGGNTTTTCAGACCCAGTCTGTTTTAGAGGAAGCTTGCAATCTAAAATCACTCATTTTTACAGTTTTTATTGCACTTGATTATGTGTTGACCTGGCCTTAGCGGGGGGTTTTTTGTTCAGTTTAGTTTTACTCTTCTTCTTGAATAAAGAATTAGAAAGATCCAGAAGAGTGTTGAATGCAGATGGATGTTTTATGATACTGGCATTAACTCTCAGCATGCTAATTTTTAGTTTGATTAGCAGCAGGTTTTTATCACTGAGAAGATTATTTATCATGAAGGTACTAGTTTCTGATTGAAATTAACTGAAACCTGCAAAACTATGAGTTTTTTAGAAAGCATTGCAGGTCCTCTGTGTTGTGCAGTTATTGAACTAAGAGCTTTTCATTGCACACCTTTAAACACCTCCCGTAGACATAACTGGTCAGCAGCACACAGCTGGGGAGCCCTGCAGAGCCGCACGCCTCTTGTGTCTCGACAGTGTTGGCACTCCATGATTTGTTTCACTATTTCCAGACTTAATGAGGAAAGCCATAGCAGAGGGTTTAAAATACAAGGGTGAATAACTACCTGATTTCTTCGATTAGGATCCAGAGGACCAACTGCCATGTACGAAGCTGGTAGTGAAAGAGGAGAGCTGAATTCTGATAGATTGGCTGATCCCCACGGACCACCGTCAGATACTGGATCCCTGTCTCCTCCTTGGGAAAGAGAACGCAGGATAATTCTGCCTCCACCAGGTATAAAACTCTGCTTAGCTACTGTATCCATGGAAAAGGGGAGTTACTGACTTGCAGTGTACATATGTAAGTATTTGGGGCTTAAAAATATTAGATGTTTTCTTGGACCTGCACATGCAACCGCACTGGTTTTTTTTAATAGTAGTTTTTTTTCCTCTTCTTTAACAGTGTGGTTCACTTGCACTTGTGTGCTATCTTTTAAATACATGTTGGTATTACCAGGGGACAATCAGCTGTTTGGTTTCATCATTTTACTGGGAGTCTGTTTAGTGCATCAAAAGACCTGTCTCAGCTGGGTAGTTAATAAAAGATCTGAGAAGTAAAAAGTTTTAATTTATTTAAATAAGAACTAGGTAATGTTGAAAAATACTGTTTTACCAAAAAAAACCCATTTATATTAATAGTACAGGAGTACCATGGTACATTCATCCTGTCTGGCACATGTTTTCCTGTTGATACTGTCTCTTCAATGATTAACAGCAGCAAAATTGGTCTTCACTCTCACTTCTTTAGCTAAACATTTGTGTTGCACATTACCACTCAGGGAAGGCAGAGATAAGTTAAAGAGGATTCTGCTGATATTTCTCAAGTAAAAATCTTCCTGGATACCTGCAATAAAGAAGAAAAAACATTACAAGTTTAGAAAAAATTAAAATTTAGGTAACGTACACAGATTAAGGTACCTCAGTTATTACTGCAGCAAGCAATACCAGATCTGTGTGAAAGCCTGGTGGTAGAACTCACAGTCCTCTCAGGATGTAGTTTCTCATTTGGCAGGTCTGGTCTGTTGACAGGATACTGCAGAGAGGTAGTCTTGTTTTCTTGGCCTTTCCTTGGTGTTCTTAGCCCACCTTTGCACTTGGATCTCACAGATACAGTTTGTCTTGTAGCTACATGATGGATTGCTAGGTCTGATGCCAGCAAGTTGGTGGAAACATATTACAGCACTACGAAACGTAATGGAAAACAGCATTCTTACCTAAGAATGGCTTAAAACATGCAGTACCTTATTTTGTCTTCGATCTTCTTTGCTAGGCTGGACTTTTGTTTCAAGGCCACACTGTTTCTAATTTAGGCAATCTTAACTTTCAAAATTCTGCTGTATGTTAAACCTAAAACCAATGAACTTTCTCTTTTGCAGCTCTTTAGAAACATAAGCTATTGGATATACTTGGTGGGATTCCTGTGTTTGGGTTATTTAAGGTTTGTTTGCTCACCCTGATTAATGGACACTTTGTATATTTACAAGAGCGTAAGATACCCAGAGAATCTTTCTGGTCTAAAATTACATGGAATGGGAGGAATAAACCTTCACAGACCTGTTTTGTGATTTCATCAATGTTAGGTGAGCCTTATGCTGACCCAGTTCTTCCTGCTCGAAGACAAGAGAGATTTTTCCCTAATCCTCCAAATACTGGAAGACTTTCTGGACCAGCAGAACTACGAACTTACAATGTGCAGTCTTTTGATAAAACAGGTGGGAGCTGCTTCCATGACACTCTGAAATGGAAAATCTCAGTGTAAGCTGACTGTGCACAGTAAGGTGTGGCAAAAGGACAGGTTTATAGCTACCACAGATCTGAGGTTCCATTGTGTAGAAAACATTTTAACACCTGCTGGCCTTGCTGCAGCCATTCCCTATTGGAGCAATAGCCCTCCCTGCTGTCAGGTGGGTGGGATTCCATGAATGGCAGTCATGAGGTATTTTTTTGGTCCACCCTCACTGTTTTGTATGTTGACCACCCATAGCTGGTTTAGAGTCTGTTTTGGTCCCTCCCATGAGGCTCATCACAGCATTAAAACATCACAAACCCATACCTGAATTTCCACGCCACATTTGGTAAGGTTAGATACAAAAGGTTAGACTCACAAAGAGTGAAACAGAAACAGCCAACTGTTCAGGTGTCCACTGGCTTGGTGCACGAAGGTGGAAGGTCCTGAGGCCTCTTCCTTCAAACTGCTGACTATACTGGCAGCTTTTTGTAGTTCACAGTGCAGTTGCCTCCAATTTAATCACACCTTTCACTGACCCACTAGTTTTGAATAGGCCAATTACGTACGTTTTAGTTTGTGACACCTGGAACTGCCAGAAGCTCATAGGCAAAATTTTGGTCACTGAGACCTTATCACTGACAGCTTAAAAGCTTAATACTTATTGAGCATTTTTCATCTTTATGTAGTGCCCTGGTAAGTCACATATGTGTCTGATTCATCAGCGAGATGAAGCCATTAAATTCCCAACAGAAACTTCAGCACCCAGACTCAGTTACTGACAGTAGGAAGTTACCATCTCCCTTGCACCGTTTCTGGCAAGAGGAGAGAGAACCTTTGCTGCTTGGTGTCACAGTGTGAGAACAGGGAATGCTGAATCTAGTTTCAGGTTGAAGGTTCAGGTTTCAAAGTGAATTGTTCTTTACTGGAAGATAGTTCTTCCCTGTGCAGCTACTGACCTTCCCTCTTTCCCAAGCCTTCTGTCTGTTTCACTTTTGCTTTCTAATACTTCATGTTCCACAGAGGCCTTTCTTCTAGCACCTGGCTGCTGACTGAAGGATGGGAGAGGTGTACTGTCTTTGCACTTGCTTACTGTGTCCTTTTTTACCTCTTTCTTCAGGCACTGCCAAGCAACAATTAATTTGTTTTTTAAACGTTGTATTCAGTTCTTGGGCGATTCAATACCGCCTTAATGGAAACAAGGTTTTGGATAACCTTGTTGCCAGCTTTTAACAGGTTATTAGCATGTGTGAATGTTGCTTTTTAGAGACACATAATTTCACTAGACTTGGGTGAGTATTTGTAAAAAAACCCCTTCGATTAAAAAACCAACCAACCAACAAACAGCCCATCCAGCACATCTGATTTAAGAACAGCAGAGTATCTCACAGTACTGAAATGAAGGCTCCCACTCATTAAGAGTGAACAAGTTACACTTCTTAGGAAGATGATCAAAATGTTATTTAAAGTGAACAAAATAATATGGATTTTCCTAAGCTGGGGTGGCAAACTGTAAAAACTTCTCACTTGAGGAGGTATCTGGAGCAGGAAACTTCTTGTCAGAAAGGAGAGTTAAAGGTTGGCAGAGTTTGTGAGCAACTTCACAAGGACCTAAAATGGAAAGTGTTATGCAACCTAAATATCAAGGCATGAATATTCTCTATGTGACACAGGAGTTGAAATGTTTTAGATTAAGTAACAATATCACCAACGAGGCAGGGTCTGCTTGAAATGACAAGTGATTTAGAGTTTTGAAAAGACCTATCTGTTCATTGAGAAAAAAAGCTTTGTTTGCTTTCAAGAAGTAGAAATACAATATGCATGTAAAAATTCAGTCACTAGTTACAAGTCTTGTTTTGGTCTGGTGTTTTTTAGTACAACCATCTCTATTCAAGCTGAAGCATAAGAAAGCAATATATTTCAAATCCCAGGTTTAGGGGGTTGTTTGTTTGCTTGTTTGTTATAAGAAAGTGTATTTAGTGTATGTTTAGTATATTTATATCCAGTCAGATTCTACTCTGTGACAATTCCCTTTAATAATTTTTTCCAGTTGTTATTGAAAATACTTGTTCCCAGTAAAGTTTAAAAGTAAAAACACTGAAGTTTCTCTTTATCTCTTTACTTATAAAGTGAGTAAGGCAAATGTGAGGATTATTATTATTATTATTATGATGATGTTCTGACTGCTTGTCCAAAACTGATGTAGTTCTGGAAGTCTTCTTGAAATTTGTCAGCCAAGGAGGGAATTGGTTTTTGTCATACTTGGATAGGATTGGTGTCAAGCTCTGTGCCAAGAGCCTATCATAGCACAGCCATTCCCAGCGTGGGGTTTACCAAAGAAATAAACTACTAGTCGAATGGAGGGGGAAATTTGAACTGCTACTTGCTGTTGGTTTCGTTGCCTATCTACCCTGATTTCAAAAAAAAATTACTGAAATTGGTGGTGAGAAAGAGATCTGCACTGAATAATTTTTTTAACTTTTGCATACAGATGGACAGACATCTTCAGAACATAGTCCACAAACAGAACCAAGTGGAGATGGGATGAAGGATCATTCTAACTTTAGTGTAAGTAGTTAAAGAAAAGCTTGATTTAAAGAAGCTTTAATTTTCTGCAAAAAACAGAAACATTTGTCTGTAGTCCATTGGTCACATGATATTGCACTCTGCAGTGCAAATGATAAAATTATATGTATACTTTATCACAACACTTACTGCCTTGTGAATTAATTTTGATGTATTACTAATATAGTCCCTGTTGAAAATTAATTGTATCCCAAAAGAGGAAGCTGTGGTCAGGCCGATGGTCAGTACACATAGATAGCCTTGCTCAGGATTATGCTGCAGCTAAGGCAGAGCTGGAACTAGCCCTTAGCTAGTGTCACACCTACATGAAAGCAGGCCTGATGGGACTGGAGATGTTCCCTTTCCCTCTGCTAACTTCCCTGCTTTCCTTGTGTTGCAGAACTCGCTCCCCGATCAGTCGCTGGCACCTGAAAGTGAAGCTGTCATTTCAGGGTTTGCACCCCCACCTTTCCCTCCAGTCAGACCTCCATTGATGCCTGTGGATCCTAGAGCACCACCAGTACCTTTCATGAGACGAGGACCTCCTTTTCCTCCCCCTCCTCCTGCTGGCATGTACGGGCCACGGGAATGCTTTCCAGTACGGGACTTCGGGCCTCCGCGCCCTCCGCTGCCAAGTACGTGGCTTTTGCCAGCATTGGTTTCAAAGTGATGAACTGGAGTGCTTTGTGCAGGTAGTGAGTTACCACAGTGGGTGGATATGCACGTATTTGCACACACTGCTTCTTAATTCAGCTAACGGGGAGCATCTTTTCTGATTAAGGTTCGTTGTGTTGTACACTTCGTTTTTCACAACAGCTCATCTTGATGTTTTTACAAATACTAGCTTTGGCTGGAAAATACACCTACGTGTACTGTTCAGCATTTAAAGGATTCTTTTTGTGGGGTAGGAAAGCAAGTAGGTGGTGACCTTAATCCTTTTCTTCCTATGAAGTTGCAGCTTACATAAATCTTAAAAGTTTCATTCTCTGGCTCTGAGGTGTGCTGGTGCCCTGCAAAGGGACAGTCCCAAAACAACTGTTCTCTCTTTGAGTTTGCATGACTGGAGCAAGATGTCAGTATCAGACTGCAGGGCTTCTTTTCCTGCTGTTCTCTGAGTATGTGTGAAGAACTAAGCCATTTATCTGCCAAAATATCTGTAAGGTGTGGCAGGTAAGGGCTGCTGTGGCAGACTGAAAGGGATGTTGGCGGCAGCAGCCCAGGAGCTGGCACTGGCTGGCTGCTGCTTTGAGGCTGTTGTAGGTGATGGTTTTGCCCTCCTCGTTCCGGGCATCTCTGTCTCTTTGGATCCTGACATGTGACTCCTAGTTAGACAGGCCTAGCTGAGCAGGAAGACAGCAAGAGAAGCAGGTGTATATGTTTCCTGTTGTGATTGATACTAACTGGACTACTCTGATTCTCTCACAGTAAGAAACCCATTTCCAATGAGACCTTATCCTCACTATCCACCTCAACGGCCTGGACTTTTGCCTCCACCACCTCCTCCTGAAAATAGAGTTGAACGATCTCAGTCAAATCCATCAGCTGTAGAACAACCAGAACCACAGCAGGAGACTTGACAGTCATTTGGGGAATGTCCTGAACCAGCTTTGTGCTCTCCTACTGGCATTTTTCCTTATGTTAAGTAACCATTGTTACTTAGGTCTATACAAACTACTTTGCTCAAATTGAAGCTTAATAGAGAAAATTCTCAGGATAGTATTTTGTAAATAAAGAATTAAATAACTATGAATATTGTGAATAAGTGATTTCCACTGTACAATAGTCATTTTAAATTAAGTATTTCTAACTTGAATAATCTCTTCAAAGGTGTATAAAATTAGATCATGTGAACCTTATTGTAAAAGTTCAGCTGCTTTGTCCTGGTTGAGCTGTACAGGGAGTCTCTCTGCATGCCAAAAGTGATGCTTGCTGCTTTATGAATAGGATGTGAAAACAAATGGAAACGGTTAATAAAAAGCTACAGAAAATGAAAGCAATGTCACTGGTAACCTGGTGTAATAGAAGTAGGTGAAGATGAATGACCATGATTCTCCACTCCAGTCCCCTCTGTTAGTGACCTTGTAGGTGACCTTTCAGCTCAGCTCTAAAACGTGGCAGTTCTCCTGCCACGACACTGAGGGGGAAGAGGCAGCAGAAAAGCTGAGCAACTCTCCCCTCACTCTTCAAAAGCTGGAGTGGAGTAGTGTTTGTTACTGAAGATGTGTACAGGGGGATTTTATGACCTGGGAGGAAGGAGTCATAGCTAGCAGATGCTCCAGCACAGCCCAGCCCTTGCCTTTGAAGATGTATGTCTGCAGCAAACTAATAGGAGGGGTGCTTTTTACTGTCTCAACATGAATTCAGTTTATTAGGCTTCAGATTTTAACACTATCATTTGGAAAACGCTGGGCAGGACAAAAGCAGAATTAAGAAGTACAAGAAGGAAGTGGCAGAGTCCAGCATTAATAACTTTGTGTCTATAAAAGCATTTGCTGTGGTACCTCGTCCACCTCTTGGGGCGCAGTTCCTGTGTGGCACTTCCCTGGCAGGAACGGCTGTCCCAGCAGGCACAGTGCCCCCACCTGCAGCCAGGGCAGCGCTGACCCATGCCAGGCTGGGTCTGGACAGAGCCAAGCTCCGCTTTTACTGACGACTGTACAGTCTAAAGACTTCTGCTACGAGCTGGTGGCTGTTCTGACAGTTTGGCTTCCACTTGGAAAAATGTAAGGACTAACTGCAGTAATTTTGGTAAGGGATCCTCTAAGATAAAGAAGCAAACTGGTTTTAGCAAGCCCCGACTCACAGCAGCAGTTCAACCACCAGTCTCCATTCTCTGCATGCAGGCACACATAACACACAGTTTCAGGCTTCAATGTAAATGCAGCCACCACACCCCATAATTAGAAGTTACCAAAGAAAAAACTCCAGCCCACTTTTTTTTGTAATTGCTTAGGTCGAGTTTGCCAAGGGAGCATTTTCTCTTGTAGCTCAGTACTCCTGCTCCTACCATTACCCCCACATTGGCTTCTTTCAGCTGTGGAACTCTTCCATGGCTCATTCCTTCAATTTCTTTATCCTTTCTGCTTCTGGTTTAGCCCTCAAAGCATTTTGGTAAGCCTTTGTACTCCAGCGATTCAATGACAGATTCTGGCAAGAGACATTTTAAAGCATCATCCATGTTAAATTAACCATGTAGTTCAATGTGGCTGTTGCATCACTTTTAGCCAATTAGTTGGTGGCTATGAGTTTGCCTGAGAATAATTCTCAAAGGCATAACTGCATTTTACCCTTACCATCATCAGCCATAGGACGAACCAGAACTGCCAAATACAGCCTTGCCCCTGCACACAAAACTAGGGGATAGCACAGAAATCCCAGGCTGATAACACTGCCAGAAACCTTTTTCGTTCCTTGCCCAACTGACCTGAGAGGCTGCAAAATCTATTTCTGAATGTATCTGTTTTCTGAGCAAACACAGTATTTTCCCCATGTGGGTTAAATATTTCTTCTAACTAAGTTAACTCTGAAAAATTGTTCCTCCACCAACACAGTCTACTCTATGCCCACAATGGTACCAGAAGCTGCAGGCAAGAGAAAAGACAGCTGGACTAAGATAATGCAGGAAAAGCATGGATTGAATCATTCTGCAGAGAGAATGGCATAATTTCAGACTTTTTTCCCCCCTCCCCAGTAGTAGTCCAAACTTTTTTTTGCAAATTTGGAAATAAGCTCAGGTTTATGCAATAGGAAGCAGGTAGATGGTAACCTGTAAAATGTGGAAAGGTCACACAAAAGTGTATGTAGGGAAGTCCCTGTTCTGCCCACCCCCAAAAGAATAAGCAACCCAGTTTTGACAGATGAAGTCTTGTGTTCCAAGCTCCTGCAGCTGACCCTAGAATGCAAAAGACTAACTTGACATTGCCATCTCTTCAGGAAATACAAAGAAACAACAAAAGTAAAATTCCTTTGGGAATTATGCAAGTTCAAAGTAATTTCACAATAGTTTGTAAGGTCCCACTCCAAATGCAAGAGAATATTAAGACCATCTTAATTTCCTAATGATTACAGATCACTTCAGCTTGAATCCCTTCATCCTGGTATCACTAATACAGATTATTGCTGAAAATACAGGCAGGCAACCCCACTTTTATCTATTCCTCAGACAGGAGAAAAATCAGGGGTGCATAGAGCTCAACGTGTGGCTTTCACCACACGCTCCTGCTTTACTGGACTCCCTACAATTGCCAAGATAGAAAGATTCTAGCCATCTTTTAAGTACACTGACTTCTTCCCTGAACACAAGCCAAACCCAGTGAGAAGACTTCAGACTGTATGAGAAAAATCAGACCTGGAGCACTAACAATGGACAGCCATTGGTAAGAGCCAGCTCTGGCTGCAACTGCAGCAAGTGAAAGGGCTGCACATCTCTCTACTGTGGCCAAGTGGGCTGCTGCTCCTGCTCCTCATCTTCTTTCAAGATTAAATTAATTAAAACAAAGCAGAAAATAGGTTAGACCAAACAGATTAAAACCACATTTATTTAACAGAAAGGCAAACAGGTTACTTCCCAACTCCGTTTAGTAAGGTAGTTATCCATAAAATGCAGTAGCTTGCAGAGAGAAAATAACCATTCTGCAACTGTTTAAACCAGAGGAGTTAGAATTTGCTTTATTTGTTTCTGCTTTTTCTGTGTGACTTCCTGAAATCTTGAACCCTTCATGATCACACTTCAGGTTCAGATGCTGCTGAGCAATCACCATCAGATTTCACTGCTACATAAACCTTCCTTCTGAGGCCGAGCCCTGAAAGGCACCAAAGACAAGTCCCAGTATTTCACTTTACTGGAACATGAAAAGCTGTAACTGTCTTTATCTTATCTTTATTACCCACAGCATCTCTTCAGTATGTTGGCAAATGATCTTGCTTACCAAATGTGGAGGATCTAGGAAACTGCTTGAACAAGCAGTGCAATTCTCACGCTTGGCAGCAGTTTGGGCTGCCATGTAGTAACATGAAGTTCAGAAGCTCGAATGAAGTCTGTGCTTGGCACGCACACACTGACCAGCCACTCTGACACGCCTCACAGCACAGTCAGCCACTGCAGGCCACAGCAGCGCTCCAACAGCTGACCAGACATCTGCAGTTTCCATTCAGAAGGCACAGCTGTGTACTCTGAGTACGGATAAAACGTCAAACTGAAGCATTGCAGGTATTCATAATCTATTTAATAGTGGGACACCAAAAAAGTACTACACATTTTTCTTGAGCACATTAGATTTTGATTTAAGCAATTGCAATTGATGCAGTAATTTCTCAAAAATAGTCTTCTATATTCTACAGTCCACAGTTTACCGTATCAGTCTAATAGGTCATATAATGATATACTGTTGGTGCTAATTGGTCTGATCTTTAGTAAAGCATCCTTCCCATTCCACCACCACCCCAAAAAATGTTGACAAAATTCAGCCAAATTAAAAAAAAAAATTCAGTGTGACTTATTTTAGATTTTTCTGCTGACCTAGACACAATGGGAGCTACTAGTTATACACATCTTATGAATGATGTTGCATTTTAATTCTAAAAATCTTCATGCTGATAACAATAAAGTATTTTATACAGCCATCAATTTTTAATGCTTTATTCATTGATTAAAAGAATATAACATTTAACATAAACCATACAACATCAGTCATCAATTCAAACATTCAGCTGGTTTCCTTACATTTTCTGTCAGGAGTTTTTTTTTTAATCTGATCACATTTATAAGATAAAATCTCACCACATCTGGCATATACACACACTGTGCCAGTGGATTCACTCTACTGATGTACATATAAAATCCGCATGGTATGTGCTCACTGGAGACAAAACAGCGCACACCTGTCAAAAGGTCATTTTAATATAAGATGGTAAAACCATTTGTAAAACACATATAAACTTTTTCCATAAATAGAATCATATCTGGACATCTGTTGCATAAATTGTGTTTTCCAAAGCTTACAATATAGCAGCCAGGTCTCAGCACTGCTGGGCACCCACGTTGGCCACTTACTTTATTATTGCAGACTGTCCTTTAAACATTAAATGCACAACATTCGTACCACTTAAAACTGGGGTCAGGTGGAAGTCTCACAGAGACCACGTCTGTACCGCGGTTGCCCTGAAACAGTTACATCGGCTTCTAAAGCCTCTCAGATATAACAAGATTTTAAAACATACTTCATGGAATGTTCTTCATGCATCATAGCAGCTCATACCTGTGATAGAACAAGCTTTGTATTTGTTTCCTTTCCTTCCTTTACATTCACTATTCACAGTGAAACAGGTGCATGTTTGTTAAGAGTTCTGAGGTTGCTGACTGAGCCACAGCACAGCTGTGTACCACAGGTCGAAATTCGACCTTATATATTACAATCTAGCAGTATCTGGCTGGCCAAAAGTTGGCCTGCCCCTGCCAGCATGTGGGCACTTCTTCGTTTTTAATCTATTCTTTGGCAGCTGACACAGGCGCTGACAGAGAAAATCCAGTGACTTGGTTGTTAGGGATTTCACGACTAATGTTTGTTTGCAGGTGTAGACCTTTGTATTGAAATCTTCACTGTCATGCGTTTACCTCACCGGAGCGCATATTCTTGCTTTTTCCTTTTAAACTTTGGCCCAAAGCTAACTTTTAAGGAAGATGACAGAACGTGAGAACAAACAAGGAGGAGTTTGCAAAGAATCCAAAAGACTACAGCTTATGGAGTGAATCTGTAAGTGCAGGAACCTGAACGCTAGTGTTTCACACCGCTGCTTAGCAGCTAAGGAAAGCCGAGAATGGAGTTAAGCCATGCTGCAGAATCCGCACGTGAAATCAAGCAAGGTAAGAGTCTTACAGTGAACAGCCCTGGATAGACTTCTCGTCCCTTAAGCCTATTAAGTAGCATGCTACTGGATTAAGCACACAATGACAGCATAGAAATCCACTGGGCTATGGATATGGGTATTAAAAACAGTTGGCTCCCGAGCACAGGACTCCAATATAACAGCAAAATAATTCAAAATGCAGTTACTCAATTAAAGTAAAGTTAGCCGGCAACCTCAGACAGCCTTTGGCTGTATCTTTGCAAGGTTTGGTAGACAAGTCCATTAACCGTGAAAACCCTAAACACTGCCACTTTCAGCTTCTAAACCAATACCCGACTACGTTCTTTGATCAAGAAGTAGAATACACATATATAATTCTATATAGCTAATACTGATTAAACACAGCACAAAAGGGGTTAATTCACACTACCGAAAAAACATAATAGGACCCTACTTGCATATGTAACCACAGGAATTGTAAATAAGGAGCTAAATGCCTTCACTGAAGCTTTGCATCTCTCTGTAAAAGTGACGGGTTGGCTCAGTGAAGACACTGAGCAGCTCTATGTCCATGACGGCGTGCCAAGGTCGACCCAATCCGAGAGATACTTGCTCAATGAAATTGTGTACTGGATCCACATCCTGATCAGCCAGTTCTCCTTGGTCGAATTCAATGCTTTCTTCTGTGACTTCCAGTACTTTCAGGTCAGAGCCACGAAGACGAGCAATTGCTATAAGATTATGAGCCCAGACTGTGTAACCTATGGGGAAAAGGAAAACAAAGTTACTCTGTCATTTTCCTACAAGGCATTTTCTTACTGTACTACTTAATACCAGACCATCCCAGTATCTCTCCCAACCTATTCTGTCATGTTCCATCTGGCAGAATTCCCCTAGGGCATGGTGGGGGTTTTCTGGTTTCAAGAAGTGAAGCCCCCATTTTATATTCTGAATAAGAAAGTACAAAAATATTTCAGATAGTTTCACCAAGCTTTTCTAGATCTTTTTCCCCCACTTGCTCCACTTACAGTGGACTACTGTAAGTTATATATATACACCATTTCAAACCTCCTGTAATCTACTTTGTAGTAAAATTAGAATGAAAAAAGGGAGTTATCAATTAAGTGAATGCATAAAAGGACTGCTTTAAAACTCTGCTTATGCTAGAAAAAAAAGATTTGCTTTTGTTGCTGTAGAAGGTAGACTTGTTTAAAAAAAAAACCACCACCAAACAAACAAAAAGTCAGCACGTACACAAACCAGAAGCCTCTCCAGCTTCTTCAGGTCACCCCAGTGTGTGTGTGTATGTATATATACATATAAAAATATAAAATAAACTACATGTATCTTGCTATTCTGTCTGAGATAAAACATAATTACAAAGCTTCCCTCTCTTCACATTATATATTGACATTCCTCTTTAAAAACTCCTACTCCCCAGTTACCTGTAAGCTTTCTGTGCTCTGGCTAAGGGAAATGCAGAGCTCCTCCCTATTCAGATGCAAACCACAGATGGTCTAGGAGCTTCCCTCTGGGGAGCTCTGCCAAATCAGCCCTGCCACTGCAAAAGGAAAGGCTCAATTCTGCCTTCATCATCATTCTCGCAGGTGCTAAGCTTCTTGGTGAGATGCCCAAGTAGATTCCAAGTAAAGCTTCAGTCTGCACAATATTTGAACTGGGAAAGCTAAACAGCTGAGAAGTAAAAGCTAACTGTGGTTTGGTCTTCCAAGAACGCAGTTAACATGCTCTACATAATGTATCAAAATGTAACAATTATGTATCAAAATAAAACAGAGAATAAAGAAAAGATGTCACAGTAATAAAGAACATAAATTTCCATGCTGTTTTCTTTTACTTTTATCTACTGTGTCTCTGTAAATATGTTGGTATGGGCAGGTTTTCAACAAAGAAGCCTGCACACATCTGTAAGGCTCATTTCTGGTATTTAAGCCATTAGGAATGCATGAATTCCCACAATCTTCATCTGCTGGATACTTCACCTCCAACACAACTGTCCACAGAAGATGAAGCTGTCTTAATTCAGGCAGCTTAATTCAATGTCCCTTCCTCAACAGGGGCATTAAACTCAATGGAAAATTCCTCCCTGTATGATGACAGTCTCCTGTCAGGACATGAAGGAGTTCTCAACACCTTCCTGTTACTCTGACTGTAAAGTAACTTACCAAAGAAATCCTTGAAAGCAAGCGCAAGAATAAAAGAAAAAAAAAAAGCCCTGCACACAAAACCCCTTTACCATCTCCTGTGGTCAGATATATGGCTTTTGCTGTAACGTTTCATGGTGAGATCCTCTATGCACTGGAACAACCATCTTATTCCCAAACTAGTCTCATTTTAAATTAACTCTCCTTTCAAAAGTTCTGCCTGAAATTTCTTAGTGACCTCTCAGCTGCCAAAAAGTCTCTGTCCAGCTAAGTATTCAGAGGTAAGAGGAAACAATCATTTTACTACTGGTATCACTGAACAACAAATATACCATAAGCACACTGTAATTTGTTCTTCCTTGCTAGCAAAAAATTCAACTTTAGTTTTGGACAGTTTTATTCACGGACAGAATAAAACGTCGCCAGAATGTTTATAACACAAAGTCATAAAAGTCCATGTGGAAGTATCCTTCCCTTAAGGAGGAAGAAAAAACTTAAAAAAGGTTCTGTTCTCACAGATGGACCATGCTTTTAATTCACAGTGCCAGATCGCACCCCTATGAGTATCCTACTGTCTCCATCCCATCCCAAATGGCCACACACTCTTTACATCCTTTCTTCATTCTGTGAGAATGCATTTAACATCTGCCTTCCTCTGGCTCCTGGACACGCTGCCTTGGTGGAAAGATGACGTCTACCCACAAAAGACAATCTCAAGGCACCCAGCATAAAGTGTCCTTAGCATATGTTTTCCCCTTCTTCTTTCGGTCAGTGACAAGTGGCAGCCAAAACGAGATGTAAATCAAAGCTTTTCAAAAGCAAACTAATACCAGAAGAGGAAACATACACATAAACACATACACAAAAGCCTAAGAAGCACTGGAAACTGAAGAATAACCACTTCAGGAGACAGAAGAAGAAACCTGAGCACTTGGAGCGAATTATGGCACCTTGAACAAAACCACCTTCTTTTCCTGAAGGAAACTTGACAGTATAATATGACAAGTGGAGCCAGAAAACATTATATGGTAAACCTCAGAGAATCCAAGCATGAGGCTAAGATGCTGTACTGAGGCATCACAGCATTCTAGATATTTCTTCCTAAGAGTGTTCTTCCTACAGTTACTACTCTCCAAGAAAGACGCTTATGATACAGTACTAGAGAAGTTATGTTCACAGCTTAGAAAAGATCAGAAGGCATTTATAAGCAGCTTAGCTAGCTTCTGCTGCAAGGAGGGGAAAAAGAAGGGTAAAGAATCTGAATCCCAATGTAACAGCAAGGTGATACTTGGCTGTTCTCTCACACAGGCAGACACAGCATCTCTCCAAAGAAAGGTGATGTAGCAACAACCATTTGCTAGACAGAAGCATAAAATACTTTACTTCCCCAATGCTCTGCACAGACTAATACCTTCTACTGAATAGACACATGTTGGTATTAAATGATACTTACTCTAGCTTATGTTTAGAAGTTTCACAAGCTTTTAAAGTTAGATAATATTTTAGAGGACTTTTCTGTAGCAGAAGGATAATTTAAGGTAATACACAATTTTTACTTTTTTTTTAAAGGTCCTCAAACATGTATCCAAATTTTGGAAGAAACTGCTAAAATCCACACCTAGACTGGTACAGTCATGTGCCAGTATCCAAAATCTGTCTCACCTGGAAACTATTAAGAAGAGACAGCTGAATTGATCATGCCTCCCCTGCCTCCAGGAATGACTTTTCAGTAAAAGGCCATGAAAAAAAAAAGAGCAAATACAGCAGGACTTTCTGGCTTTAACCAATAAAAATCTGAATGTACACCTCCCGCTGCTGAAGGCCTTCTGTTTGTACAGAACAACTGGAGATTTACTCCCCCAAGCAGTCTGAGGAAACACATTCATTCTTATGCAACACAATACAGTCATCACTTAACTCCTTCATGCATCAGCAAACTTGGTCTTGGTAAGCTGATTCCAGAACAAACAAAAAAGTATTATTCTGCATTATTTCAGTTTCAGGTGCCTTAAAATTTGCCAGACTGCTGTAACTTCTACCACCAAGTGGTCTACTGATGATAGACCTGAATAAATTCTAAACGTTATTTGCTACTATATGGCAAATAAATAGGTGGGATAAATCTAGCTCTGGTATTACTGGTAAAACCAACACAGCACTCAGTGAAGCAACCTCCTTCACATACTTCTCAGCCTTCGTCTGCTGGCAGTCTTACCAAACTGGTAACAAATTTCTTCCTCTCAGTTTTGAGGCACTTAACTCATGTTATTTACAAATAGGAAGCAAAATAATCTAACCTTGCCAGCATATAAGCTCACAGAAAAACAGCAAATGTTTTCAGTTCACATGCACATAACCAGTCACTTAATGGAACTTGTACAGTGCAGACCACTTGTAGGATAAGCCTCCTGGAAAGCTCACTTCTGAAGTTATCCTCATTTCTGTGAGGAGTTTAATAAAACCATATGTGACTTCTCAACAGAAGTCAGTAACATGCAAGTATGTTTAAAACTCATATACAATAGACACCTTCAACAACAGCATGTATAGCAAGGGTGCAGCAGCCTTTTGAATAACATGCCACTAAAATACACCACGATTAGAAAGGCTGAAGGGTTGTAAGCATTTAAAAGTCACATACTATGCCCATGCAATGTGTTACCTACCATGAACAGCTAGGAGAGACAGTCTTGTGCACCTCCAGGCTAATAAGACAAGTGGATCTTCATTCCGGTTGTCACTGAGATCTGGGAAGGCAGACATATCTATCACATCATTCATTAGTATAAAATGAGTGAGGAACTTGTCATACTGCCTGGATATGAGGTCAACAACAGCTCCTGAAACACAAGTGACATAGCTGTCAAAGTGAATCCTCTCTAGGGGGATACTGGGCTTAAGAATCCTTAACATATCATCACTCTTGACATCAAAAGCCATTATATAGACCCGAAGATTAGTGCTGTTGCGAGTCAGCGCCTGCCAATTCTCATCTTTTGGCATATTGTCCAATGACTTGTGCATTATGGAAACACTGTGGACCAGGAGAGACAGTCGATGCAAAGGCACATGGTTGCTGTCAGCCAGGACTCTTGCCATCTCAGCTGTAAAATCACAGAAATCCAAAGCGAGCGAACGCAGATTCACAAAGCGCTCCAATTCAACCGCAGTGATAAGAGTGGTATTACCAGGGATGTGGTTGTCCAATAAGCTCAGATGTTCCATGGTGTTGGCTATGGGGTTTGATAAGGAGGACAATGATGTGGGAGTTACTATTTGCAGCATTAACCCACAAGATAGCCATTTCAATTGCCTGCTATTGCCTAATATCTCTTCAAACAGCTGTTGGATTCTGCAAGTAAACAAAACAGACAATGATCCTATTAAACATGGTTTAGTCTTACCAACTGCATACCATTCAATTTTTTTATTCAAGAATTATTCTTCCTTCATTTATAGCCTTATTCTGCAGGAAGGTGCTATTATTATAGTTCTTGTGAACTGCAACCCGACTGCAGACCTCCCAGAGCATTTTAACATCCACTCCCCTTAAAAGGTTGAAATTGTTAACTAAAAGAAATATATACTTTGTCTTTCAAAAACGGAGGCACGCTATGAACCTTCACTTCATGTATTTTCCAGCATGTATTTAACGCCCTCCCACATACATTTTAAGGTTATGGAAATAAGAAAACCTGTAATGCTTTTCAAATGAGGCTCTTGTTTTTAAAAACAGCCTTTTGTATTTCCTAACTTCTCCAGAACTGCACATTTAGTATGGAAAAAAAAGTCAATTTCAATGAAAGGTGGCAGAAACTTGATTTTGAGCGTAAGTTAGAATGATGTGAAATTACCTGCTTGATTTTCTCATTAAAGGGTAAAGAACAAACATGCAAGAAGATTCTTTAAATAATTCCAAATGTACAACTAACCGGTTTTTCAAGTGCCAACAGGTTCATGTTTTACCAAAACAACTTGGACCCAGTAACATTTCAATTTCAGATTATCAGTGCCAGATTATGAATTTATTCTGATGCACCCCACCACTCCTACCCCTCTTTTTTTAGTGAATAGATGCTCTTTACATTGAGATATTTTGTTCAAGAAGGCAACAGAAGTATTTTAAATTTTCAATATTAAATTCAAATAGTACAGGCATACTCTAAAATATTTTCTCCATATAAGTATTTTTCCAGTCTTCATTCCACAGCTGTAAGGCCCAAAGAGTCCTCCTGCCCAAATGACAAGTGTTCTTTTAGTGTATTAGACACAGGTGTAGGTCAGTATTTGATCTCAAGCCCTGGTCAGCATTACAGAGAAGCAGCTGAGGCAGCCTATGACAGTCCCATAAAACATCACGAAATAAGATCCAGTACAAAATTAGCAGAAATTTTTGTTCCTCAGATCAGGTAATGGTTTTGCACAGAACACTTTTTCCTTTATTGGTGTGAGGATCTGTGTACTTTATACATCTAAGCAAAAAAACATTACGAAGTTGTTATTCTCACGCACATAACTTTAATAGAGAAAATGTCCAGGCAAAATTAAAGGTTTAGCCCAGTATCCTGACTGACAGCAGAAAAACACTAACACCTTAAGGTGCCAGAACAAGGAAAGCACAGGGATATTTCTCAAATATCTCTCTAGCCTCCAAAACTTTGAAATTCAGACCTTCTGAGCAGAGCTGGTTTTATGTACTTTGCAACTCTCAGAGACTTCACTTCTACAAATTCATCCAGGTTCCTCCCTTAGCCGAGTAAGCGTTTAGCAACCATAACACCCAATAATAAAGAACTTTGCAATGTGATTCCCCCCTCTTCTTGCTTGCTCTGAACCTGTCACCTACTACTTTCGATGCCCCATGACCCTTCTGCTGTAAGAAAGTTAAAAGATCAGCCCTCATTCGTCCTCTGCCTCGGCAAATGCTTATTCATCCCCTCCCTTGCCTACATGCGCTTTCTTCCTTCTCCTATGAAGGCATTAGGTTTGCAAGGCCTGACTTCACCCAAGTGGAAAAGTTGGTGTGGTTATTGTATTTATTTCACACCTCAGTTCCCAAGGTTTTGCCTAGGATAGTCATCAAGTAAAAGGATTTCAATATTTCCAGATTTATCCAAACATTTTATTTTAAATTGAGGACTGGCAACTGTGACACAAATGGAACAGTTTCAAACAATAGATAAGACTCACAGACAGTGCAGTTTTTCCATTTTATTCCTAAATTCATTTAGAGTTCAGATGAACCTTATTTGATCCTGGCAATGTTTGTTTCATAATTATTCTTGCCAACGCTTAAATTGAAGATTATGTCACAGATTATCTCACAACTCCCCCAAAGATTCTACCACAGCAATTTCAAATTTCTTCCAAAGCCTCTTCCCTCCCCCCATACACATCTACAAAAGGTGCTTTAATGGTTGCAGCAATGCTAGAATTTATTTTGTAATAGCCCAAGTAATCAATCTTAATAGTGCTTTTAGTGTTCTACAGAACTTTTGAAGACAAATCAATTTTGAGATGTTCAGTAGAATACTACCATCTATACGCCTCACTGCACTAAAAATCAGTTTAAATTGTGGTTCTCATACAACTTAAACATCCGAGCTTAGTAGAATACTGTTTTAGTACCTGCAAAATTTAATAAAAAGAAATGTGACATAGAATTCTGCAGCTCTAGGCTGGGTTTTCTCCCCAGAGGGAATTGCAGTAAGAAACTTTTAAAAGAGAGAGAATGATTTACTGCAATCTGCATATCAACTTTTTATTGCAAGCACCAAGGTATTTATACAAGTATTTAGATTTGTGCTGCTAGTCTAATGACCTGTAGGTCCTAAGAAAACTTTCTCCAGTTGTTAGCCAGTAAGAGATCAAACATGTCAATAAAGAATATTTAACAGCAATAATTTCTGAACTGTTTTTAATACTTGCCTTATAAAAGGCCAGACAGAAAACACTATATAAGATAGAGGTCATTCATTTTAACATATTTCAAATAAATTTTTTAAACATCCTAGCAGGTTTGGTTTTGTCCTCCCCTGCAAATTCTTATGCACATTCTATTTTTCATAAACAGATTGCATCTAACTGGAGTTTGCAAAAATAGTCTGAACTGCGTTCTAGAAAATTAGACACGTGAATTGTTGGAAATTAACACCTACTTTATTACCATATTTATTTTACTTCAACTGCCTAGCATGTACTACAACATTTATCCTAACTTAACACAGTTATTTCAAAGCTCACTTATAAAACTGAAGTTTGAGCATGTAACAGAAAATACAAGCAGAACTCAGCACATACCAAAAAGCAACACAACCTACTGATGTCTCAACAAGTGTCATCCCTTTGCTCCCTGTAGGCAGCAACTATGGGATGGTCATCATTGACCTGTAACCTACAAATTATTATACTGAAGCAAACTATTTAAAAAATAAAAACCTCAAAAAAATGTACTTTCACAATTAATGGCCCAAACAGTGTTTTCATCCAGAGGACAGACTAAAGCCTGACTCAACAAGCAGAGTTATTGTTTTAGCCCCCAAACCAGTCCTAACCAGGACTGAAACACATCCACTGCCCTGGACAGGAAACAAACATATTACTAAGGTCCATATGGAGGCCATTTGTTTCATTAAATACTATAAATCAAAATATTTTGTTTAATAACAGAGGTTAAACTGGTTCTTTTGGAAAGCAAACTGCCTGAACCACACGGATCAATCATGAGAAGCAGATTTCAGAAAGTCAAAATTTTAAACAACTACCCTTTGTTCAACTCCAGACAAACGTACTGTTTACACTGAGCTTCCCAAAACTAAGAAACAGAGTTGTAAAGAGAGTTTTAGAAAGTAACCAGGGACACAAATGCTGTACAGAAAAGGAATAAGCATTACAAACTGATGACTGCAAAAGTGTATTTTTGAAAACATGCTCCAAAGCCTCCTCTGCCTTAGGACAACCCTCAGCCTTAACCTGAGAAAGCATCCTAATGGTTCTGTGATAGCTGAGATTTCACCCACAGTCTGTTACACCCAGCTCAAAGCCAGCTTTCAGGAAACATAACATTTTTTTTCCTGTCTGCTTTAATTGCAGGAAGTTTCTGAAACAGCTAGTAAAGTTTATCACCATACAGGTTTCAAAAATCTTCAGCTACCAGTAACACTGTCCCCAAAGGTTGGTTATACCTTTCACTGTTAGTTATCAGCATCCACATTTTGCAACATACTGATGCAAACCCCAAGTGCAAAAAACATGGCTAAGAAGCCACAAAGATTTACTTTCTGAACTAAGTCTGCTACTAGTTCTCAAACTTCAGACAACTGAATAAAACACTGTCAGCTTTCCTTTAATTTAGACAAGGACTAGCAGGTCCCAAATACGTTGTTTTATTCTAGAAAGAAAACCAACCAAACAACAACAAAAAAAACCCCAAACAAAAACCCCCAAACCCCCCAACCCTCCCCCAAAAAAACCCAAAACAAAAAACCAACCAAACAAAAAAACCACAACAAACAAACACAAAAACCCAACACCAAAACGAACTAAACTAAAAAGAGGTAGCATTTATTTGCTCATTCCAAAATGTGCAAAGGTCAATATTCATCTAAAAGACTAACATCAAGTTAGATAATGAGTTTCGAATGGTTTATGGTTCCAAAATGTGAATATTTGCTTGAAGAAACATTTAACCATACACTCAGCTGAGTAAACATCTGCTTAGATGGCTCCCTTCAAGCCCCTTTCCAAAGATTTGATTATATATTTATATTTTCACAAAGGATACCAAATAAAGGAGCTTTTACCAAATGAGCCTTTTACCTGCACACAGCACTACAGTACATGCATTAGACAGAATCACAAATTGCTCCGAGTTCTGCATTCTAAACATAACAGATGACAAAGACATAGTATGTGACTCACAGCTGTATTTGCAGTGGTTTGCGAATTCAGGTCAGGACCAAACATTCAGTTTGATGACTGTGTTCATGTACATACATTGATCTGATAATATACCTATACTGGTTCTAAAAACCACTCCAAACAAAAAATAGTAAAGATCCAGAGTGGCTGTACTTACTCCACTCCCGAGCTACTGGGAGAAAGACGTTTAAATTGACACATATTAAAATTACGGCATGGGGGTTTTATTGTATCAAAAGTTTTAGCAGTACTGCTAAAATAGTTAAATCAGCATCACTCCCTCTGTGGTAATTTATTCCAGAAGTCAGTAGCTGTTTATACTGTATTTAACCTTTTCCAAAGAACAAATAACCATTTTGATTATAAACATTCAAGGACTGTCCTGTAATGTAATTATGGCAAGCTAAAATACACCTCTGAACTAAACAAGCACATTGAGAGCTGTGATATTTCAGAAATTCTGCAAGTACATAACCTAGTTTTCAGATGTAATTTGAAATAAGTTGCAGCAGTAAACTTGAAAGAGAACATAAACACCAGCATGTTTTCAACTCTTGTGAAACACAACAGATTACTTCCTTTTCTAATTTTTTTTCATGTACAGAAATAGTAAGGGGTGCTGGTAGCTAGGCCTCATCCCTCCTCCCCTTTTGTGGCATTAACATAATATTGAAGACAATGAAAAGAGGAAAGACAGGATTCTCATCCTGCTGAAAAAGGATGGATAAAAAAACCCCAAATCAACAACAAAAAAACAAGAGCCATAAAACCAGACTACTTCATGTAAATAACAGGAACAAGAATTTAGATTTTTGTCCTGTTAAAAAACTTAAAGCTTCTTAGTCATGCAATTCAGGATTTTCTGTGTTCCGTTATCTATTTTTATTATTTTACTGTATTTGATAATTTACAAATATAACTTACTGCTTAATCTTCTTGCCATCAGGGTCAACCTTTCCAAGGTATGTATTTGATATAGTTCCATGTTGCTGCAGAATGCTTATATCCCCAAAGAGACTTAACTTCTGGAGGTTCCTAGGAAACAACAAAAGAAAAAGGAATCTGTACACAAAGCTAAAATGGTGTCAGAAATCATTCTGGATAAGACAAATACAGGCAATAAACCCCCATTATTACATGGAACACACAGTCTGCGTTAGGAAACTTACTACTGTCCTGGAATACAGGCTCATATGGAACTACAGAAAATGAGACTGAAGTATAAAGGGGAAGAGGACTACACAAACTGCTGAAACCAGCTGTAATGGCAAATACTGCTTTTTGGTCAACACAGGAGTATTTTCAGCAGGCCTGTAGCACCACAAAGAAAACTTAGGAGTGGTTTCATGCAATTTTTAATCCTTGGAACACGTGTGTTAAGTGCCACAGAGGAAAACATCCGATACTTATTCTTTTTAACATTTAACACTGCATTTAATGTCCAAGTAGGACACAACCACAAACAACCCTGTCTGAGCACTTACATACATCAGCTGGGTTACAAATGGGAGCCCAAACCTGCCTCAATCAAGGCATCACAAACCTCAGCCAGGAAAAGCAAAAGCTCCCCACACTCTAATCAGTGTCTAATTTCTGTTATATCAAAGTAGGGGAAGCTTTTCTAATATTCCCCATCAGTGAGGGATAGTGGCCCACCACAACGTATGATTTTAACTTTTAGAAGGGATTACTAAAAAGAAGTGAAAGAAGAACCTCTAAGTTGACACTGGACATGACACAGTGCACTAGACAGTCACTTTTCCTTTCCCTAGTACAGTTTTCTGACTTGCATCTTTTCTATTCCTAAAACAGATCAAGCAAAGGGTATGCAAACGACTGCAGTTTTAAAGCAGCTGTGTAGCATTTACTATTAAGATTATTATTTTTGTAGCTGACTAAGTTTTTGGTCAACATTTATTTTATTTATATATGCCGTAAATTAGATTCACTCCTAACATGCAAGGGCTAGTCTGCAATTGATAATTAACAAGGCAGAAACTCCAGTTTCACCACAAATGGACACATAAGTTAAATTAATCCTGAACAGTAGATGCCAATTAACCCGTAGCTGACAATTAAGTGAGTTACCATAAATCCTTATTTCTTCTGGCTTACAAATCATATGCTAGTATTTCAAATCAGCTTTGAGGAAAATATAATATGTTTTACATTTTTTAGTATGTATGAGTTGCAGTCTATAATTGTTATCTACCATAAATCATAATTTACCTGTTTTGAAGTTCCTGCATTCAAAAACAGCACACTGAGTGCCTGAAATCTATCCACTGTTGCACCTGCTACTTTTTTTGTATAGGAGAACAACAACCTAATAGCAAGATCCAAGAGCTTCATATAAAGTCTGACAAATACTGGAGCCAAATACCTAGACTTTACAACAGTGTCTGAAATTTTAACAATTTAATATTTAGTATTTTAAATACAGGACTACTGTACTGATGATATACTAAAATAAACGGAGCCTTAGAATATGATCAATATTCTACAACTCTCACTAAGACATTGCCTGATCATACTGAAGAATAAGCTTGGCAGAGAAACCTAAAACACTGGCACAAGCAACCAAGAGTATTTTGGGCTCTTTTTTCCTCAAAAGCTGTCAGAGATAGTCTGGTATGACAGGGAAGTAGTAGAAACCTCCACCTGGTGTGAAAAGCAGTGTTCACAGCCAATGCTATAATTAAGCCTTTATCTTTTGATCTCGGTGACTTATTTCTGAGAGCCAAGAGCCAAAATGCAATCTTCAGAACAGTTCTGAATCACCTGCATGTTCACATCAAACGCAGCTCTTGGTTTGTGCCACTCACACCACCAGCCAATGCTACAGTAGGCACATAGGCAGGTATTAAGAGGACCACCAAACTACAGCGCACATGGAACACTAATCACTAGCACCCCACACATTTTTACTTCACCTATGGGACTGCCATTTCAGGCAGTAAAGAGACAAATGAAAAAGTTCTCTGCCCAAAAACTTAACCAATGACAACATCCGATTATTTTTCCATTCACAGCACAGTTTTAACATCAACAAATCTGATCACAGTTCAACAAAATGTTAGATTTTTGCTACTATTTGCAGTGTTATTCAACTCCATGACATTCAGCTCACCGCTCATCTTTATTTCAGAGAGTCAGTAAAGTGATTGCTATTTAAATAAAATTATTTAAAAGTTAATTGTCATCTTTTGCTAAAAGTCATAATGGCATCTTAGTCCTGTGTAGTATCCATACATACAGCTGGGGAAAAACTTGTGTTTTGGAGGGATTTCTAAAACATTTATTTCCCACTCACTCAAAAAGTGTGCTAGAAGTAATAAGCTTCTTACTAGGCTCCATCTTCAGTGTTGTTTGGTCTTTTTTAATATCCAATTGAAAAAAGCACAAAATGTCCTTGCTTACATTCAAGGCGAACAAAGTGGTAAGGCACATATTGTATTACTATACTAGTTTCTGCCAGTTTCAGCTGCCTGTTCAGACCAATAGAAAACAGTCATTAGAAAACATCAAAAACAGATGCAGTCTACTGTTCTGAGCGATTCACCACTTTTTGGCAACTCCAAGAGATACCATACCTCACCAAGACACCACAGTTTTATAGTGATCTGCATTTTTGTTTCCATAGCAAAGATCAAACAAGTCACACAATTTAACATGCTGCAGAGGAAAAGGGGGGGCGTGTGTCTCACTACCTTCCTATCTTCCTTTGTAAGCAAGGAAGGAGGAGTAGAGGAGACTATATTTTGGTATTTTAGAGTTACATAAAAGAACAGGATTTTCCTACTGAATGATCACCAGGGGCTTATTAGCTGCTGTATGCACGTAAGTGCAAACAGAAAGTTTATTGCACTCCCACCGTGCCTTCTAGAACTTAGTTTTGAAAGATCAGTTTGAGAAGGTTCAGATCATGAGGATTTAAGAAACATCATACCCACCCACACCCTGTTTCTTAGTATTAAGTAGAACATCAGCTTTCAAACAGTTATGCGCTTTCTTATTTTGCTTCATTTGCTGTCATAAACATAGAAACTTATGGAAAAGCTACAGATCGCTATAAACGCTACTTTAGTACCTTTTCATTAAATAAATGATAGATTTTTAGAGCTCATCAAGGTCCCAATGCTATTAAAGCAATATTTTGGGATATATATAATATGCTACCACCCACAAAACAACTTGAGCTCTACTTCAAATATGAGACAGACCTTGAACACACCTTTTTGGATGGTAGATGGCTGGCAGCAGGAATATTTGTCAGAAAATTTTCTGTTGTTTTTAAAACAAGTTACAGACAAGTTTCTATGTCCTTAATTCAATCAGAACTAGCAAAGGTCACTCTGAAATATTTTTGTAGAGACTTAACATACAGATTTGCTTAGAAACTAGCAATTTTATGTTGTACAGAAAATGCTCTAAGTAGCAAAACCACACATCATTCTCCTTTAGCCAAGAGAGCATTTAGAAATTTCATTACTTTTGGTAATTACTTTTCTTAGGTCCTGCAGTATTGTAAATCCTCAAGGAAATCTGTAGCCATCTAAAGCACATGATTTTTCTTGCAAGGAGGGGGGTTGCTACTGCATTACTTAATAATAAATTTAAAACCCCAAAACAACATCACCCAGTTAAGAAACAGCATCACAAAGGCAGAATTCTTCCTTTTCAATTCTGAAGTATAAGATGGAACACTTTTTGAACTTATCTGCCAAAAAGCTATCATAAGGGCTGACAGGAGCTTTGAAAGACTGTCCTGTTCTAAACTTAATTCCAAAAGGAATGCATTTACAGTGATTCAGTCACTGGAGAAGTTAAAAATTTCCATTTCCATTGTTTTGGAAATTATAATAGCTATCTTGTATACAGTGAAATACAGTGAAAACAAGAAGGAATTATTAATAGTCCTTGAGTTCCAGATAAATAAAGAGAAGCAGAGAAATTAATTAATTATGGACTGCAGTCCCTGCTTTGACAAAACTAAGCTTCAGGCAGGTGACAATGCCTCTGGTTTCAACATTAGGTGGTCACAGTAAGAACTAAGCAGCAATTTGGCATATGTTAATACTCCTTCCCAACTCTTTTCAATCTCAAAAATCTACTTAAAGAACTAAACCCCAGTGTTCTACCTGAAAAATAATCAGTTATAGGTAGTTACTTTGCAAGGGGGGAAAAAATCTCAAACATCAAAATAAACTAAAAACCTAGTCTGTTCAAGGGAAAAAAATGAGTCTATTCTGAAAGCAAAACTGAAAAAAGGTCAAGTGTTTAATGTAAATCATGCCCCTCTTCCCCCAATTTTTAAATGCTCATTAAAAAAGCCTGCTGTAATAACCAGGTACCCTGTGTTCGCCAGTCATGCATTATTCATGTCAAACCAAAAGAGCAGCATATAAATGATTTAGAGACAGCAAGAAAGTACAGCAATGCAAAATCCTATCAAGGATGGTAACTTTTAATCCCTGTCTTACCACTAAAATTATACTAATCTACCAGAGAACAGGTACTGGAGAAACAACTACTTCTGTACAATATTTTACTGCAGTCCTGAGTCACACTGTGCATACAGAATCTGTGAAATGAACTTCAGAAAGCAAGTGTCCTTGTACAGATTTCAGATAAGGCCATGGAGAATTTTTCAAAAGAAAAAGTGCATCAAAAGCCTTATCATATTGCAGTTAATTTTGACAGCCTCGTATTTCAGTGAGGAAAAAAAGAAACAATTTCGTTTTCTAACAACGCCCGCATGCAACGTCTCCTGTAGATACTATTTCTTTTAAAATTCCAAGCCCATGTCACGGTATTTGTCTCAGATCAGACAACCACCACAATCACTTCTACACTTTTTCCTCTCATAACACTAGCTGGATTTCCCAAAGATTTAACAGTTAATTGAAAGCTCCTGAAAGGCAAGAGAAGACCAATCAAGACAGATGATCATGATTCGCACACCAAGGATTCACAGGGCAAGAAATAAATTAAGATAAAGGTGAGCTGGGACTAGAGCTGTTTTCTGAAGTGAGGTCTGTAACTCTCAACCATCGCAGCTGCACCACAGGAAGTACCTGCCGGGAGCCACAGAGCAGAGGAACTGAAAGCGAGACTTCACACACCACATTTGCATTCATGTCAAACCAACGAGGAATTGCATTTAAAGTTCTCTTGCTACAATTCAAAATAAAGACGCAAGGAAGGCCTCAAGCTACTCTCTCATACCTCTGGAATCAAAGGGGGCGGTAACAAGATCATGACTCAGTCGCAGTTTTCTAAAGGCCATCCACAAGGTTTAATTCATCCTAAAGATGCCCTGAAACGCTTGCAGCTTTTTTTCTTCTCTTGATAGGTAAAACTATATGCGCACAGAGGGGAAATAATATTAACCATTTCCTGTCCTAAAATCTGTGTGGCTTTCCATACTCATCGTAACCTAGCTGTAATATCCTGGCTTTCCTATCTTACGTGCTGACTAGAGGCCATATATTAGGATATCTGATTATTATCTTATTATTTCTATCACACCCACAGGAAGTAAAGAGAATGCAAGTATTTTTGTGTCAAAGACCTCACATCTGAGCAACTATCTAACCTGCCAAAGTGTGGGAAAAACACATCTTAAATACAAACCACAGGAAAATATTTCTATCATTTAAACTCAATTTGGCCAAAAAAGTCCTACAAGTAAACCGTTTTTTTCAATAAACAAAAGAACATAAAAACTTCCTCAAACCTCAGAGTACCAGGTAACAGGAGAGCTGGCCTGAAAGCTCAGCTTTTCTACAGTGGAAGACCTCATAGCTGGAAAGGTGCAGGTATTTTATTGGGGCAGTAATTCAGCGCACTAGAGCTGTAATTTTAACTCCCCCTTACTAAATTCTCATGATTTTTTTTTCAAGCATACACAAGGTCTAAAGTCTGTCTGTAGTACGGCTTATATTTTTTGAGTGAGAAAGGTGTCTTGTTATGTAGTAAATGCAAACTCCTGGTTCTCACTTGTTCCGTTTGAGCTGCATTCCCCGCTTCCATCCAAAAGACGGAGAACTTTTTATTACTGCAGCTGTATTTGTTTTGCGTATTGACCAGCAGCTCAACAATCGGACGTCTGAGCGTTTATACTCCTCATCAAGCTACACTATATGATAAAAATTCGGTAGTTTGAAGCGGCGCGTCCCCGTTTCTGCCCAACTCACAGATTCACTCACTCACACACACAGAGAACGGCTCCGAGCGCAGCCCCAGCACGAACCGGCCGGCGCCGGCTCGGGCGTTGTTTCCGCCCGCAGAAACCGGCGGGACGGCGGAACCCGGCCCTGCGCGGCTCGGGGGGCTCCGCCTGCCCCCACGCCCGGCACCGCCGCTCCCCCGGCGGTACCTGTTGTTGCGGACGCTGCTCAGGACGCACAGCACCAGCTCCAGGTAAGTTCTCAGCAGGTCGAGCCAGCGCGAGCTCAGCGGCGGCGGCGCCTCCCCGTCCCCCGCC
>VZRS01013119.1:218016-249695 GCA_013398055.1 Ifrita kowaldi | reverse complement strand
CGCCCCTCCGGCGGCTCCCAACGCAGTGCGGCGGAGGCTCCTGCCCGGGGCGCGGCCCCGGGACCACGTTCCCTGCCGGCTCCACAGTGGGAGCGCCGGCCGCTGCCGGGGGGCAGGCGCGGGACGGCCCCCGCCGGGAGCGCCTGCCCCGCGCACCCGGTGTTTAGGAAAACTTGGGAAGGGTGTCTGGTGGCGTCGGCGCGGAGGCCCGTATGGGACCGCACGTACGCCGTTGAGCCAGCAAAATTACCTCAGCAGCATTCCTGCTGCTGCCGCGGGAAACGCGCTGACTACGCAGGAAAGGTGGAGCGCGGCAGAGTCCGACATGTGACAGAACCGGGTGCGAGCCTGGGGACATACAGGAGAAAATGCTCCAAATCTTAGTGCTCTCAGTTTCTTAAATCTCACCCGCTTTTATAACACCCATGCCAACATCCGCTGTAGGTGTGTAAAGGTGACTTCTGTGCATACAGAGTTTTGAGAGAATTCAAAAGTCTGTTACATGCTGATGCTGTAAAGACTGAACAACAAAGTGATGGTGATTGCATACATTTTTATTAACAAAAACAACAAACCACAACTTACCGAAATAAAATTCATTACTGCCAGTATCTTAGAATAATGGACACAGTTTCTATAACAACTTTATATCTGAGTGTTCAGAGATGTACACACAAAAGAATAAAAGATGTGCTAATAGGAATAAAGTCTAGACTCCTCTTTGTTTACAGAGTAGGCATACATTATAACCAGATTCATCAAGAAGCAAATCTAAACCACCACTCCCTTTACTCCGTGTCTAGCCATTTTTGCTGTCTCACAGCAGGGGTGAAAAAATATTATCAATTATTTTTTCTTGAATCTGGTCATAAGAGAAATGAGTCTTCCATTTCTCCTTGATTAGAGAGAAGGACCCTGTAGAGGCAGATGTTATTGTGAAAGTAAGACTATAGAAAATTCCCAGCCAGCCAGTTTTCTCATCATCTCACTGCTTCACACACCTGCACGAGTGATTTGAACCAGCATAAACAGCTCAGGTAAGTGCTGTGCTACTCCCACTGCAGATTCCACCAAAATTCCCCAGGCAGTCAAGGTGCAAGTTCTGAAGCAGCCAAACTCATCTGGCCTAGAAGGATGCAAATGAAAGGAACTTATGCGCCTACATGTCTCCATATTTTAATATCTACTCAACGATTCCCCATTGTTGAGCTGATGATGAGTCAAAGGACTTCCGAGACTACTGAGTATCTTAATGTAAAACAGAATTAAGCTTTATGATTCAGTTCCCTTGGATTACCAAAGCAGCATCAAGAAAAAGTGGTTTATGAAATTAGTGGTTCTGCATTTATGGTTACCTTTGTTGGATTGTATTGGATCAGCAAATATGGCACGCTGCATTAAGAAAACTTTCTTGTCCAATCATCCAGGAGCTGCTCTGGCAGTCACACTCTCACCACCTAAGCTGGGAACAAAACCCCTTCCCAGTGGGCAGCTCCAGTGAGCCTGACTCCCCACAGACCCCATCACACAGTCAGACAAGGCTTCCTTACCATCTCAACCACAGGTTTCCCATATCAGAGTCTCAGTGGTCCCAATCCTTAAAATAATTTAATATTGGTGAAATAACTGAATAACAGCTTGAGCTGGGACCCAGAACAAAGGAAACCCTGGGTTTTTATACCCTCACTGTCTAAGCATGGGAACGTTTGGGGGTCCTTGGCTCCTGCCATGTCTCTGAGTGTTTGGTTACCTGGCTGGGCCACAGGTCCCCTAAGCTTGTCAAAGGGTCAGCAGTTCACAGCTTCCTGCCTTGGACTCCAGCCATCCAGAGCGCTCAATCTGCATCTTACACTGCAGCTGCAAACCAAGCCGCCTGCACTGAATACATTCCTCAATGGTACAGTGAAATGGTCTTTTACTGTTGTGGGATTGTGTTAAAAATTCAGTCTCATGAGCTATTACTTTCAGTTTTGTAGGCTTGAATAAATGAATCTGTGTAAAGCTTCAGGCCATCACAACTATGGCCGAGTGGTCTGATATGATAAATGCCAGACTTTCTAGGTTCCCTGATACAATCCATCTGCAGGGCCAGTGTGGCACTGAGGCAGCCCAGCCTCCAAGGCTGCTGATTCTGGATGTTGAATCACAGTTTTCCCTGCCTTGTACAACAGAAATGTGCTTCAGCTTGACTGAAAATTGACTTCACCGTGCAGACTTTAGTTAATATGAATGAAATACTTGCAAGTTGATGGGATAATTACCTCAGAAAAAGACATGCATTTAACTTGCTTGCAGACTTTATGGAGTTACCAGGTGGCTCCAGCAGGTAGCTGGTCAATAATCTTTTTGCTGAAGCTCTAGGCTGTCAGTATGACTCCAATGCATTGCCCTCCATGAAGTCACTCATTGCACATTTAAAGCTGAGGAAGATAACTATGAATCTTTATGCTGAAAATCAGATTTTTCAAATTTTCTGAAAGGCGATGAAGCCATATTGCACATCTTGGAGGGGCCAGAAAAAATAAACCCTTCCAAAGCAGTTGAAGGCAGGAGATGACAGCCATTTACCAGGAAGTTACCACAGGTTTTTGCACAGTCCACCATGGATCAGTGCTCCAAGCACACTGTGGCTGTGCTCCGAGGGAGCCTCAGGAAACCTGGTTTTGCCAGCTTCGGCAGCTGCTGTTGGGTTACTTCCATATCACTGGAGTTCACATTGCCTACCAGTGCCAGCAATGTACCGTGAGCAGCCGTGCTGGCATGGGGGTCAGGAATCACATGTGGCTCCGAAGCTACGGGCTAGCCGTAACCGAGTTAAAGTTTACTGGACCTGAAGGTCACTGGTTCTGCTGCTAATGCCAAAACCAGAGGCTGCCAGCTTCTTGAGGTGCTCTGTCCTGGTTACATACAGATAACGAGCTAAAACCAAAGAGCAAGTTTTTAAAATTACTTAGTCCACTTAGTCCTTTCTTGTTTTTTTTAGGTACGTTGCAAAGACGTGTATGACTCCGGAATTAGTAACTTGGTATGTGTCATTGGTGAGCTACTGTGAACTCTGGGGTTTTCCATCGCCAGCTGCAAGAACAGACAGAGCGGCAAGTCAGAGCAAAGCAGAAACAGAAACAAAGTATTAGTAGGAAACCGATGTTTCCACGTGTGCTGTAACAAACTGGGATAATGTGTCTTCAGTGTTGATTAATGTGGAAGAAAAGGGAAGTTTAGCAGATTGAACGGGACCATAAGCTTCCGGCATAATCTTCACCTGTACGGTAACAATCCATATAAAAAAAGGTTACTTGAAGAGGAATGAGGTCGGAGCTGAAGACTGCAGGCCTGCTAACGGTCCCAGCGGAACCGGGGAAAACCCCAAGCGCACCGAGCTGTACTCCGTCTTCGGGGGTGATGGAAACAGGCGGCGGCGGGCGGCAGCGTCGCCCCGCCCCGCGCTCGCCCCGAGCCCGCGCGGTATTTCCGGCCGGGGCCCGTCACGTCCGGGCGGTGGAGATGCCGGTAAGGCGGGTGGTGGGGGGCGGTCCGGCCGCTCCTGCGGGACTCGCCGACCCCTGTGGGGTGCGGGAGCCCAGCGAGCCGCAGAGCCTCGCGGCCCTCCCGTCCCTGCTGCCGGGGCCGCCCCTCACGGCTGCGGCCGGACCCGCGCGCGGGGGCGGGTGGCACCTGCCCCGCCAGGCCTCGGGGCTCCGCCTTGCCCCCGTTCCTCCCCGGGCCTCCGCCGGGCTCCTCTCGGCCGGAGCGTGGGCAGCCGGGCCTGGCAGCTGTGGCTCTTGACCCCGTGGGTCGCTCGGGGCCAGCCCTGCCGGTACGGGCTGACAGGGGCAGCGGGTGGACGCGGGAGTGTCGCCGGGCCCTGGCTCGCTGCGTGCGGTGGGCTGAGTTACTCTGCGCTCGCCTTGTGTGGTGTCTTGCCCCTTCACGGCAAGTGAAGCTCTGTGCTGCAGTGCTGCTGTCAGGAGTGAGAGAGGAATGCTTTTAGGTTCTCTTTTTAGCTGATCCTGTATTCTTGTTATTTTTTAATATAGTCGATAGATTGGTAGTTGTGATGGAAGGGGAAAGCACTGTATGTACTTCACTTTTTTCTCCCATCATCAGTGTCTGAGTGTTTTCCCGGTAGGCAAGAAAAGCTTGTTCTCTTGTTCCCCTTCTAGCACAAATATCATATGGGTATTTGTGAAATAATTTCTATTTATTTGGGCTCATCAAGAAATTAACTTTCTGATTCTGTGAAATATCTCGACTGACAGGAAGAACTGAGGTTTCCTGCTGACAGGTTGTTTGTATATGGTTCCCTTTTATCAATGATTTGGATAATTCCACTGTGTTGTGGGCTGGGAATTCAGCTTCCTCATCTCTGGCATGCTTTATGTGATTTGCAGTTAATCCCATAAGTTTCCAGAACAAACAAGGCAATTTTCCATTGAAAATTAGTGATTGCAAAGAAAATGTGGTAAATAATATCCTAACACTGTGAAATTAATTTTCAAAGGCTATTTTGTTGATTCAGTGAAAATAGAAATTCAGGACCTCAGTGAATGAGTTTTACTAATACCTGAAAGTATATTTTACAGTTACATCGACACGTTCACTTCTGTTTGCTTTGCTCTTGCTTTTCAGTTCCTCTTTCTTTATATTTCCTTTTTTGTTGTTTTAGGTTAAATTAATTATTTGTGCAACAGAGCTTCTTGCAGAAGGACCACCACATTGGTTTGCACTTAGGAAAATATGAAAATAATCAGGGAGTGTTGTTCTCTCTGAACTAAAAAAAAAAAAAATCTGTGCCTTGCTGAGAACAGCTGCAGGAGTTGGACACTTGAATCAATGTTATCGGATGAGTTAGAATCCAAACCTGAGGTGAGCAATTATGAACTGGGTTTGGTTCCCAGGAACATTTATGAGCAACATTTAGAGTTGAATGAGTTTACTCAGATTGCTGCTTACGTACCAATTTTCCAAGTGTTTTCAGTGACATCTTCTAATGCTTCCATGCTTTGATTTCAATGGTAAAAAATTAGAAAATACTGCAAGTTTTTTTTTTACTTCCTTTCAGCCAACACTCTTTCCTGTTCTCAGGTTACATTTTTTTTTTCCACTGTTACAGCATTCTTTCTGTTACAAGAATAAAATAAAACAATCTGACTATTTCTTTCCTGCAAACCAAATTGACTTTACTTGATTTTGGACAATCTGAATTACTCTGTTAGCATCGGTCAGTCCTGTTTTTCAAAGTACTCGTGTTTCCATTAAGCAGTTGGCAGAAGTGGTAGGCAGCAGCACACAGGGGATCCTGGTTGCTGGACCGTTCCAGGTTCAGCTGGTAGCACAGCTGGGCATGAATTGCAAGGATGTGTGTGTGCACAGCTGGCCACAAACACAGGTGAAGCATGAACATACACATTATCACATGCACAGGTAAAGCGTGAACAGCAATCAGCAATGGTTGGCCAGTGGGCTGTGGCTGTGCCCTCATCACTTGACTCTCATGCACACTCACATTCACGCATCTCTGCCAGGCCTTCTGCCCAGACCCAGGGCTTTTTAGCCAGTTTCTGGCTGGAGTATTTTTGGTTTTTTTCCAGATTCTGATAGCCTCCTATTTGCATTGGTCAACTAGAAGCTCACTAGCAGTGGACTCACTTGTGGGTAGAATATTTAGGAATATCACTGGTAAGTAGATAGGTGGGACTGCAGTGATCAGCAGTGTGCTGACTAGCAGCCAGCAAACATATGATTTGAGTCTCTTCTCTCCCCCTTACCCCTGGTTTGTCATTTATCTGCCTTGATTCATCCTTTGATCCTCCCCCTAAACACAGCACAATAAGATTAGCACATCCTGCCATCCTTTTTATATTGGATAGTAAGTTTGGTCTGTTGTATGAGACCCATTCTGATAAGCCATAATAGCTTTGTTTTCTTACCAGTTAAAATTTCTGGTTGAAGCTTTTCAAGATGTCACTTTAGCAGTGGCTCACTAATCACTTGCTGCCGAGTTCTGGGTTTTGTTACTCTTACCTGTAATGTGCTAGATACAAGTGTCGGCAATTTGTTACATTCAACACCACCACCACCACCTGCTGCCTCTCCTTGCCTTATTTTTCAGGTTGAATAGCCATTAGCTAGCTATCCATGCATTTCCCCACTTAAAGATGCAGGGGTTGTATCACTTAGTGTCTTTGCTTTTCCTGGTTCTCAGCTTTACCTCTGCAGGCAGCTAAAGTCCTAGAGCAGAGGACATAGTACAGCTATGAAGTGCCTTTTGGGGAAGTTTGCAAGTCTTAATTGAATTGTTTTTATTGAGTCTTGTTTCTATCTCTTTTTCAGTCCATAAGCAATACAGCATGTATCTTAAACTGGTACTCTAAAAAGAATGATGATTACATGCTGGTAATTCATTACAGCCCATGTGATGTGTTAAGGTATCTGTTTCTTAACAGAGCAGCCAAAGCCCTTCCAGTCTCACTGTTCAGGAAAAGTAGCTGCAAATTTGTAGCAGCCCTGAGTAGTCTCAGCATGTTCTGCAAAGAATTCCTCTCTTGCCTTGTCGTTGATATCTCATACATTCTATCAATTTTTTTCTGAGTTCTGAACAATAAGGTAATTGTTACTTTTGTCTGTGAATGGGTGAATTCCCTTCGATTACTTCTGACAGCCAAGGACCAGGACAGTTGGAATACTCGTTTCCTCATTCCTCAAATAGGAGCTGTAACTGGGTCTTGTCTTTTCTCAACTTGAGTAAGGTATTTGTTAATTAGGCTTGTTTACATAATAGTCCTATTTCCTCATGGCAGAGTTGCATTTCCTTCCCAGCAAGCCCACAATAAGAGTTGGCTGTTTATTCTCCATAAGAAACAGGCCTGGTATGTAAAAGCTACAGTGGTTGTTGCAGAGGGCGTCCTTTCTGTAGATGCTGTCTTCTAAACCATGTTCCTCTATCTTGATTGAGGCTATTTTATACTAAAAATTTTGATTTATTTCCATGTGTACATACCCTCTTTATCTAGTTCTGATTATGAAACCTGAGTATTAAGTTAGTACTACTAACTTAGTAGTTAGTTTCTACTCCTTTGATGTGAATCTGGTACATACTCCTTTTACACTTTTCCCAAATAGCAGTTAAAATATCTCTGAAAGTAAATAATGATTTTATATCCTCTGGTGAGCCATGGCACCACAATTCTTACAGCCACAGATGTTTTTTCATATACCTCACCATGAGAGAAATGTATTATGTAAGAGCTAGCTGTATTTGTGTGACATCTAGATGGTAACAATCAAAGCACTATGTCTCTTTTGCATAGACTACTTTGCTACTGGTTTTATCCCTAAAGAAGCCACCAACATACCATTAAATATTTAATGCTTGACTAGAGGTGAATCCTCCTTTCATAGAAAGTTACAAAGTTGCTTGGAGACAGTTTGTATGGACAGATGGATCTGCTTTTTCTTCTGGACTCCCTGCCCCCAAAGCTATGTAACTATCATTCCTCAGGGAACTGCTAAGATTTGCATTTTGCATGCTTTAAGCCTTCAAGGTGATTTATTACAATTGCAAGTATTTCCAGTCACCTCCACCATATGGGTCCAGTGCAGGGTGCTTTCTGCTCTTGGGGTAACTCTTAGCACAGTCAAATGAATTACAACTCTGTTCTGTAAATTGAGTTAGTTACTGGAAAGAGGATGAAGGGAGGTATTTTAGCCTCTCCTTTCTCTCTTCCTCAATGCTTCTCAAGGAGAGACACTTGTGATTTAATTAGTTCCCCAGAGGCTGTATGGGAGGAGGACATCCCAGTTTCTAAGTAACAAGCCTTCTGCCCTGCACACCCTTCAGCTCCAGCCCCTTCTTTCTCCTCCCCCTCCGCTAAATTTTCTTTTGACCTCTTTTTTTTGCTGTGGTTCACTGGTTAAATTTAGAACAGGAATGGTTTTGATTAAAGACATGGTCCCTGCTGCTCTGGGAATCTAGTCTAGCTCTCCAGCTGTCTAGTGGGAGGATAGGTCTGAGGTTCTGGAGAGCCTTCTTATCCTGGCCCTCCCAGCCACCCCTATTTCAGCCAAAGCAGCTGCCTGACATTTCTTGGCTTTTTAATAATCTGTTATGGGACACAAACATAAGACAATCCATCCTAGGTGGCCATATTATCATTTGTTTCTGGTTTGGTTGTTTTGTTGTTTTGTTTTGGTTTTTTTTTTTTTTTGTAAAGGATCTCTAGTAGAGGTTCTCAGTTCTTTAATCAGTTTTTTGGTTGTTTGTTGTGGGATTTTTTTTCCCTCTCAGGTCAGGGACATTATTCAAGTCTCTTGGTAACACAAGCATTCTGCATTGCTTGCAGTGATAGACCCTGAGATCATCTTGTCCAACCATTTCTTGTTAACCCGCAGGGATAAAAATTATTTACTTACTGACAACAGCTAAGAAATATTTTACATTTTTTAATATATACACTGTCTGCATTATTTACGGAATTTTTAGTTATGTGGCATTTCAGCAGAAGTAGTTAAAGGCGGGGGTATTCAAGAAGGTGATATGGCAAAGCAAAAGTCATATTCTTTACATCAAGACGCAGCTGAACTTTGCCCTCCGAGGATTATACATTCTCTTTGCATGATTCCCTGTTGTCCCATAAAAATTCAACCAGATTCATCTGTCCCATGAAGTTTGAGTCTCGTAAGTCAAGGATGTCCTTTTGCAATATTAAAATCTATTTCAAATTCCAAGGGATGTCTTAGCTATAGAGTAAAGCCACCTTGCACCTCTTATTGTTCCTTTGGTATTCTGTTAATATTCTGTACATTCAGTTTCCCTGACTATTCCTATTCTGGTGTCCCAAGATGACCTATCTGCTTTGGTTACAAATTCTAGCACTTTGGCCATATTAGATCAGTCTCCTCCCTATGTAGGGATTCTACAGTCACCATCTCAGGAACATTTACTGCCCATCTGGGGCCTGTTTGTGGTGCCAAATGTTATTTGGTTATGGGATCTATCAAACTGTATCATCTAGGAAGTACCTGCCTTCCTGGTCTTTCAGACATGAGACCACTGGACTGTTCCCAGGTGCACACAGAAGTGCATCTGGGCCTGAACTGCAGAAATGTGCCTGTGCACACACAGACAGTACAGGCATTCTGGCTGTGTGGCAGGATAGGGCTTTTACCAGCACACTCAAACACAAATGGCATTCCTGTGGAAAAGAAAGGCCACAAGTGACCTAATCCTGTCCCTGTTTATCAGGTTATGAGACTTGAAATTTGCTAGCATATCACAGGTGTCCTCCCTTGGCTGACATGCATACTTGTGGTCATGCATCTGTCCAGTCTTTGCCAAACCTTGAGTCCTTCCAGTATCCATCTCCAGGCCCTGGTCTTTTTAATTCAGCCTCTGGCCAGGATCTTGTGCTTCCAGATTGTGGTTCTCTCTATTTCACAGGCTATGCCAAAGTGAATTTAATCAATGAATGTACTCAGAAACCATTTGGGATCAAAAAGCATTAGAGAAGATGAGATAGATTCCAGTGGTGATGCAGAGCAGCAACCTGCAGCCTGCTAATGTGGTCAACCCTTATTATCCTCAATCCCCTTTCTGTTCCCAATAGTTGCTTCTCTCCTATCTACCTTGATCCCTCCCTTTCCTTGCCTTTGGTCCTTCTCCTAAACATCCATAAGTTTTTCATGGTCCCACAGTCTCTACTCAAGATATCTTAATACATTTTACCCAGTCCCAGAATTTCCCCTGTATTCTGTAAGAAGTTTGCTCTTGCTGATGGGATATGTTCTGGTAACCCATGATAACATTGTTCCTATTCCTTACAAAGTTTCTGGTTAAATTTTTTTCAAGGTCACACTCAAGTTATTCCTGTACTGGCCCATCCATCAGTGTCCCAGGAGTTCTGGGTCTTTTTACTCTCTCTTATCTGCAGTTTGCTAGAGTTTGTTAGTGTTTGTGTATCTGTGTGTTTAATTTATCACCTGTCCTGTTCCTAGATTTCTATGCTGAATAGCCAATTACCAGATACCCTTATAATTTCCTATTTACTTTCAGCTGCAAAACCATATTGCGAGAGGCTTAAGAAAGCATGACAATGTTTGTAATGAGTTCTTTTCTGTATTCCAGTTGCTGTAGTTGTCCACAAAGGTACTTGATTTTGAACAGGAAGGTTTAGGAAAAATCTGTCAAGATAAAACTAACATGAAAACTTTTTATTTTCTCTGAATTATTTGAGTTGGTGATTGGTTTGCTTTAGTTTATGTGAAGGGTTGTGTTTTTTCATTCCAGATTTTAATGATGAGCATGATTCATCTCCGTTTGTTTCCTTCTGCTTTTTTTGCCCTCTCATAATTCTCTGTACTAGTTTGTCATTACTTTACAAAGCAAATTAAAAGGATCTCTTTTCTTCTGAGCATCTGTTTGTGGTTGCTGTGTTTTGCTTTTCCCCAGTGGCTTAATGTTGCTATGTTGAAGTGGAAGGTTTAAAGCAAAGCTTTCTTCTTGTAGGAGGCAAGTTTCATTTAGGTCTTTTTGTATAAAAATAGATGAGTCCATAAAACAAGTGTTTTATGGTGAAGTAAGCAGCAGTAGGGCTCATCAACATGAAAGACAATCCAGTAATTTAGACCTATCTTAATGCTCACAGTTTTTAGTCCCTACTTCTTTTTTCTGGTTGCCTTGCTCATTATTCCTAACTCCCTTTTTACTTCTCTTTCTCCTATTTTTTTAATCTTGAATTAGAATGCATGGTCCTGGGGGAGGGACTCTTATTGCCTATGTATTTTTTTGACAACATAAAATAGTTCCATCTTCTTGCTAGGTCCTCTGGGTAATCTTATATCTAAGATGAAACAATTCTAACCTTTTAAACTGCCATCTGGCTTGTGGCCTAGTTCACATTGCCATCTGAATGACTTCAGGACTTAATTTGTAGCTTCATAGTTGTCAGTGATGACAGGCTGCTCATAAGGGAGGGTAAGCAGGGAGTCAAGGCTGATCCCAGCCCAGGCAGTGTCCTCACTGACCAGGGCACAATCCTGCAGCACCTGAGCATGGAAGGCAGAGACAGGTGCTGGAATCCACAGCCCTCAGCCCTGGATAAGGCAAAGTGATGAACCAGGTCCAGGGTCTATCCAGAGTCCAGGTAGGAGCAGTAGGAGATGGGGCTGGAGACATAGATGCAGTAAAAATCTGAGGTTCATCCAGTAGACAGGGCTTGAGACAGGTAAACACACAGCACAACTCAGGAACGGAATGACTGGCCCAGGCTGAGCTTAAAAGGAGCTCTAGGGAGAGACTGTGGGTGGGGGTTCCAGAGGAGATCAATCAGGGCTGTTAAAGCTTCAGGATTCCTACAGCAGCAACTCTTTGAGGTAAAAGTGTTTGAGAAAGCATCCATATTTCTAGTGCTTTTGTGAGAGGAAATAAGCATAGAGAAATCAGAGCACAAACTACTAAGTTTTCTTTACAGTTTCTTTGATTTAACAGACTTTATCTTGATGTAAGAGAGGCTCAAAAGGCTGGTGTGTGCCACAGGAATAATCTGGAATTAGATGCCAGTAGTTCTGAAAATTAAGTACTAAGACAACCACAACATACAAAATAAGAATCAAATTATCTGTAACTGTTGGGCTTTAACTGCAAATATGCAATGGGCATATCATAAGTTTTTAGTCTCTTTCTTCTGACACTGGTGAACCATCTCACTGCACAGACAATTCCGTCTGGGCTCTGTGTGAATGCATGCAAGAATGTGTCACAATGAGGGTAGTAGCTTTCAAATAACTATCTTGTACAGTTTCCTTCTAAATGCCAAAGATAAAGGAAGTTTGCTACATACAGTTGTTTGCTAGACAGCAGCAGAATCAGCAGAATGCAGTATCTTTGTCAAGGAGTTTCTTAGAGATAAGGAACTTGAGGTTTAACTTTTTGGTGTATTGTTATTTTCAATATTTCTTCATTCTGTGTTTAAAAGAATCCCTGAGAATGTGAGTAAAGGAGTTAATTTGTTTGACAGAACTTAAAGGCAAATAAATAGATCCTACATGTGGGTTTTGAGCAGCATTTTCTCTGAAATGTGGAGTATGTCTGAGTGTGTTCCAACTGGCCTCTTTCCATCTTTCTGAAGTTTAAATCCATACAGGGGAGGAATTTGAGACTGTTTAAAGAAGCTTGTGCAGTTCACAGAATTTGTTCAGTCCATTGCAAAAGTTGGACTGTGTTATCTCCTAACTCCCAGCAGCACTTCCTTTGTTAAATCAGAATATTTTAATATGGAGTGCTATGGCACTGGTAACAGAAAAAAGAGAGTCTCATTTCTGGGTCTGCCTTGGAGGCAAAGAGGAGTCCAGCATTATATCTGGTACTCAGACAAAGACTTGAGATGTTGTAAAAGGGATAGAATGAGTAAACAAGGCACGTGCTTTGCTGCTCTGAACTAGATTAAAAATACGGGAAGACTTTCAGTGATGAAAAAGGTAATTTCTCTGACTTCCTGTTCCTTTTCAAATGTCAGGTTCCTTTTTTATAACTCAAGTTTTTTAGGAGTTAGCCAGAAGTAATTTTTTCCAGAGCTGACTGATGTCAAGGATGGCTAGATCTGCTGGACTGAATGACCTCTCACCTCCTGGGCTCATCAAGAAACATGAGGACAGCTCTTTAATTCTGAGATTAGATCCAGCCACTAGTGAGGTTTAGTACCTGTTTGAAAATACGTGCCTGCACACACGCTATACAGATGTGACTGGCACCAAACAGAAGAACACAGGCTGAGTGCTTGTAGCTTTACCCTCATAAACGTGGGCAGCACAAAGTGTCTGATTCTGTGTTCAAGGGTTGCTGCCTGGGGAAAACCTTCATGGATTTCTTTGGGATATATCCCCACACTTCTCATTTCGCTTGCTAACTAGGCTGGCTTGGAGTTCATTAGCATGTGACACACACTAGAAACTGGTGTGTGCCAGTGGAGACCCACTGTAGAGAGCAGGATCACATGGGAAGTAGGTAAGAATGGAGTTTATAAGAAGATAGGATGGAGTGTGAGAGGCTGTGCCAGACAAGTGAATTTACCAACTTCCTGCTTGTATGCAATGGGCCTCTTTTATCCTTCCCTCTCCATTTTCCTGTCTTTGTTCTGCCCTGATCCTTCTTGATCCTTTCCTTTTCCTTGCTTTGGCCTTTCCCTTAACCAACACCTAATAAGTCCTGTACAATCCCCCCAAATCTTTTGTCCAGTCCCAAATTCCTCTCCAGGGAATGCATCTCAGTTTAAGTCCTATACTTGTTGGTGCAATAGTACCCCTTGTTTTGTGTAGTATTTTGGAGAGGGTTTCTTCTGTTAATCCCCTTAGTGGGTGGGTTGGTTGTCTGTCTTTGATGGTTTTAGGAGTAGCTTATTTGGATGGGTAAGGCTGTCTCTGTTCTCCCCCTTGTCATCCCAACACTATTTCTCTGATTGTTGTCTGCTTATTTTGAATAGCCATATGATAGACATCTTTGTAACTAGTTTTTTGATTGCTTTTTTTAATTTAGAAAAGGCCAACTTTCAGTTAAGTATTTAAAGACAATAATTTAAAAAAATACCTGTACCAAAGGCTGAGCATGGAAAACATTTACTTGAAAGGTTAGACCATAGTAAAGTATCAAGCAATAAAATGTTAATTAAAAAGAAATGTAGCCTAACTAGACTTACTCTGCAATGATCTAGAGCTGTTTGTTATATGTTAAAGAGATGAGAATTTTATAGGGATTTCAGAGATGACAAATACAAACAATTCTTTCCTTGTATTAATGTAAATTGAAAAGCTTTCATTTATATCTGTGTATATTTGTGGTATTATATTCAATGTCTCCTACATGACAGTAGTGGCTACTGGATTGACTGGTTTTAGCACCTTTTTAAATGATTTGTGCTACTCTTATCCTAATCTTCAGTATGTTTTTTCAGCTGCTGGTTCAGTTTGTTCAAAATACTTCTATTCCACTGGGACAAGGACTGGTGGAATCAGAACCAAAAGACATCACCTGTCTCTCTCTGCTTCCTGTAACTGAGACCTCAGAATGCAACAGACTCATGTTGCCAGGTAAAATCTGTGTGGCAGGTCTTTGTGACCCTGCCCTTCGTGCAGCTGTCTTCACTTCACCGCTCTGACCCTACTGTCTCTTGCTGATAAGACATTCCAGGGATGGAGGAACAAGGTCAGCAGTGACTGAATCTTCTCATTCACTAGTGAAATCTGACTAGTTAGAAACTTCCTCCTCCCTTCTCTCTCAAGTTCTGGGGTCTTTTTTCCTAGAAAAATAACTTCATAGGTATCTTTTAGTCTATAGTGTATTAATACTTTTATTTATTCTGGCTTCACTTTCCTCATTAGATGATGAAAGAGATCTCGCTTCTCCAAGTCACACTAATTCTTCCAAAGATGTTTCTTCATCTGCTGTCTTGAGAAGTCTCCAGGTAAATGTAGGCCCTGATGGAGAGGAAACAAGGGCACAGAATGTACAGAAACCAGCTGAACTTCTGTCAACTCCAGAAACTTCTAGCTTATTGCAAGACCTCCAGCCCAGCGACAGCACTTCATTCATTCTTCTCAACCTAACAAGAGCAGGTAATTGTCCTTCTGTTTGTCATCTGGCTGGATATGTCTCAGCAGAATGCAGGAGATACAAGTACAACTCTGTCCCTGCTGCTTATGAAGAGGAAAGATCATGAAATTTGCTGCGCATTATGGGATATTTTAGGAGCATTTAGTCATCAACATCTTTCTACAAGGTAGAGGTCAGTGGAGACTTTTTCAGGGCAGCTATTTCATCCATGCTATGAACACTAATCTATGAGAAGCAAAAGAAATTTCCCTCTGTTACATTATTGTTTCACAAATTTGTCTTCTTTTCTAGGGCTAGGGTCTCCTGCAGAGCACTTGGTGTTTGTTCAAGATGAAGCAGAAGATTCTGGCAATGACTTTCTCTCTCATGATAGCACAGACAGCAGTACCCCATGGTTCCTACGAGTGCAAGAATTGGCCCATGACAGTTTAATTGCTGCCACTCGGGCACAGCTCGCAAAGAATGCCAAAGCAAGCAATAATGGTAGGAGAACCCCAGATTGTGTCTCAAAAGTTGAATGTTCCATACAAGACCCCTAGTTTAATGTTGTTTTTTCCTCTTTTTAATTCTCTTTTGCTTCATATCGGTTATGATATCTTCAAATCGTCAGTGACAGAATTATACAGGACAATTATGATTTTTTTCTTCAATGTAAATAGGCTTCTCATTTTTTCTCAGGGAATGAACTCTAGCGGAACCATCTGTTCATTGTAGCGTACTAGTTCTCCGGTACATGTAAAGAATATCTTTTTTCTGACTGCAGCTGCTTGGTTTTCAACTTTCATTTTCACTTTTCAGGGGCTATTTTTAATACATACTGTAAATTATACTTTCATTTTAGTTCCACTGAGTTTGGAGATCAGTTTTCTGAAGAATACAGAATTGGATTTAGTCACATGCTTTCCAACTTAATTATTTTAATAAATAATTGCAAGCAAATGCAATATCTTATTTTAGCTAAGGTGTTTTTAAAAACTGATAATTGGCTGATAATTAAAATTGATTGTTTGATATTGATATAGAGACCATTTTTACAATTTCTGGTGCATTGACTTTCTATTCTCTTTGTGATAAGCCTCATCTGGTAGCAACTGATCTGATCCAGATGGCTCGTTGGGAATAGTTTATGGACCTGGTAAGGTCTGCAAGTCTGTGTCTGATCCCTGTTACAGGCTAGGCAGCAGCATGTTGGACATGCTAAACAGTTAGTAGCCAGACACATACCTGATTTACAATCCTGTATCATATGTGACGCTGGTTTTTTCTATTAAATTTGACACATTATAGTACTCTGTATATTTTTTAGATTTTGGTGAGCTTTTTTTTTTCCAGGTGAAAATGTTCATCTTTGCACAGGAGATGGGCAGCCAAAAGATTCAAGCCCCATTCCTCATTTATCTCGCATGGAAAGGAAGCTGAAGTGCACAGTTGAGGGTTGTGATCGGACATTTGTATGGCCAGCTCACTTCAAGTATCATCTGAAAACACATCGGTGAGCAGAATGAAGCTATTTGTTGTTATGACTTTGAAAAAATGTGCTCTGTATTTGAAATAATGTTATGTTTTGACATGGACAAGCTGTGAAAACCTGGCATTATTCTTATAAATATTAGGTCTGTTGAGTGCTTTAAGTCAATTATGCTGAAAAACTTGGAGTAGATTTAGATAATTTTTGCAGGTCCTTGTTATGTTTGGTTTAGAATTTTTGTATTTTAACAGGTACTCATATTTAATAAAAGAAACAAGCCAAGTGTTCGTTAAAAAATGTGTTGCAGTATCTGGTAATGAAACAGCTTTTTGTTGCTTTCCAGGAATGACCGCTCCTTCACCTGCCCAGCAGAAGGCTGTGGAAAAAGTTTCTACGTCTTGCAGAGGCTGAAGGTGCACATGAGAACTCACAATGGTGAAAAACCCTTTGTGTGCACAGAACTGGGCTGTGGTAAACAGTTCACAACAGCTGGAAATCTCAAGAACCACCTACGAATTCACACTGGTGTGTTTTAGACCTCACCTATTTGTGGTCTGCTGAGGTGGGGTCTTTCCTGAGGAATAAACCACTTCCTCCTCTGTCCTCAAACTATTGAAAGTCTTATGTTGTTTACCTCTGCCCTCCATTAATGTCCCTTTTCTGTCAATTCACATTGTTCTATAAGTCAGGTAAATCAAGTGCTGATCTCTTTTACTGTCCTGTATAATTTCACACAGGTTTTACCCTTCAAATACTGTGTGGTGATGCTGTACTCTGCTCAGACACATACTCTGAAGATTCCCTTCCAGTTGTGTGATGGAGGGAGGGCTGTGTGAAACTAGATTGTTACCAACAGAATAGTTAGTGAACATGACTTCTGTAATTGCGTTTTGTAAAGAGGTTATTTGACATTCCTGAAAGGCTCAATAGCTTAGATAGCAGGAGCTGTACTGACATCTGTGTGACTGACTAGCTTGTGTTACCTATGCTGCTTGTAGAATTACTACATTTGGGACACATAGGGAAATGAGGAATGCAGTGGAATGAGTAGCAAAGAAAAGTAGAAAAAAGCATTAATTAGAAGACAGCATTTTGGCGTGCAAACTGTTCTGTTTGTGCTAATGCTAATTTGGGATGTTACTGTATGCTGGAGCCTGTGTACTCTCAATTCACGCTCAGCTTTTTATAGTAAATAAAACAAGAACCTTTTTTTCATAGTGCTGTATTTTATACATGGTTTGTTTATGATGTCTCCTCTGGAGAATATGATCCTGCCTTGTCAGTATCTTTAGAAATTGGTGTAGCAGCCAAAGTGCTTTAGGTGTTTTTGTACTAGAAAGTTGTTTGAGAGAGGCACACAAGTTACTGCTGAAATGACCAGCAATTTAATAGGGACTGGCAATTTTATTAATGACCAGCAAAGTTCATAGTGAATATTCTGGTCCTTTTGTTTGTTTAGTTTTTTAAGCCTCAGGGTTATCACAACACTCAAACAAATGGCCCAGTTCAAGCTTCTCAGAATATTGTTAGAGATTCCCTGATGGCCTCGGAAGTAGCATTGTATTACAGTTGGTTAATGTTTCAAAATAACCTTGACAAGTGTGAGAGAACAAGGCCTCCCTGATAAAATGAAACTACATATTATGTGGGTCACCAGCAGCTGTTTGTGCCTTCTGCCTTACTTAAACACAACCGTATGGTGTGTGGTTTGTAGATACACATGGGAAAAGGCTGCTATTTTAAAGTATGTGCAGTCTAGCTAGAACACATGGTTTGGGGGCAGATGTTGGGATGTAGTTAAAAGTTGTATATACCAATAATAAAATTTTGAATGTGTAGTAACAGCAGCCATTTTTTGCAGTTTTCTTTTGCACTTAAAGCTCCCAGATAAAGTTAATAGGCCCAGCTGATACATGCACAATCCTCCCTGGTGGAGTGAGCGTTCTGCAACCAACAGAGTAGTAGTTTCTGGAGGAGTAAATAATAACTTTCTAAGCTGCAAATGGATAATGTGCAATTAAGAGTTTGATCAGAACAAAGGTGTTATGAGACTGCAGGTGTAAATAGATCTAGGGTGTCTTACAGATGGAACTGTGGGCTGTTACTTAGGTCAATGGTAGTTTTTCCAAAATTTTAAAGATTTATAGCACACCAGAAAGTACAATCAATGTTTGAGACTCTGCTACATATTTCAGCTTTGTAACACCAACTGGAACATGCTGTGTTGATCCTTTTTGCTCACAGCTGTCCAATGCTATTGTAGATAAGCTAATAAATGAGCTGTAGGGAGAAGACTTCTAAAGGCAAAGTCACAGTAGAAACACCTTTAAAAACAGGTTTACTCTGAAAGAACGAGGTATATGTTGTACAATAAAATAGTTAAAATAGCTTGCTTAACCTTCTGTGGTCTTGCTATTACTCTTGTACTGGGGTCCAGTTAAAGACTTGAAATCATACTGTTAAACATGGTATATTGAGTACTTTAGTGGGATGTTGCAGGCAAAAGTTATGGCTAGCTTGATTAAGTGTTCAAAACAGATTAATTTTATTGCACTATTTGAGTGTAGTAACCTCCCAGTTTACCATAATTCAAATACATCAAAAATAGGTGTGATACAGATTTCAGTCCATGAGTACAATTTGGGCCTTGAATTACAGTTCCTCCACACATAAATATATTTGACTGACCTCTCTCACAGGATTTTGGCAAGTTCGGCCTGATCTGAAATAAAGTATGGAATCTGATATGAAGGGAAATACAGTTAATGGGATTTTTGGCACTGAGAGGCAGAAAGGGAGCAGGACCCTGTGCGTGTGTGGAACAGAGATGGTTGTTGAGATCTGCAAATAGAAGATGCATAATAGATCAAGTGGTTTTATATTACTCTGTTAGTATGTGCATACTTGGAATATTATCTAGAAACAGTGGTCCCTTGCTTCACTTTTGGTAATGATAGTCTAAGAATATTTAAAAGTAATGCCACTGTTTCCTCTGGTGAAGAGAATGCTGTAAAAGCCTTAGAAAGCTTAGGAAGGATGTGTAATTTCCATGGAACTCTGATACGCGTAAGGCCAAAAGGGAGAATGGAGTAGAGATGTCCAAGCTGTTCTCAGGGACTTGGGCAATCAGATTAGGTTGTAATCCCAAAATCTAAGAATTTACTTTTCCCTTGTAGGGGAAAAACCCTTTCTGTGTCAGGCACAGGGATGTGGTCGCTCCTTTGCTGAATACTCCAGCCTTCGGAAACATTTGGTTGTCCACTCAGGTAAGAGTCTTCATCTGACGTTCTGTGATCCGTCTAAGAAAAGACTTTTATTGTAGCACTTTGATTTGATTTCCTTAAGAAAAATCCTGTTTTCTACAGAACTTATGGTCATAGTGTTTTATGACTTCCCTTTCATGGTGCCTGTAGTCTGTACACCTTAATCTTTTAGGTTGTTTCTATTTCTAAATTCAAATTACATTTTAAAAATTATTTTTTAAATAGTTTCTAAAATGTCATGAGGTTGAATATCTTTCTCATAGCTGCCATTTGCTTATTTAAAAGAGAGACTCTAGCATCTCTGTATATTAGCCACAGCCATTTGAATCTGAAATCTCTTGCAAGTGGGTTTCTGCCATAGGTAGGGTTTTCCTTTATTTTTTTCCAACTACATACTTGTAATTGGACAAAGGTTTAGGTGGAAATGTATTTCACAAGTGTTTCAAAGCTTCTGCCTTCTGTTTTGATTGATTTATCTTAAATATCATCAGCACTCAATGAAAATGGTATGTTTGTGGAATGGGAGATTTTATTTTGTAATAACATTTGGGATTGAATTCTCCAAGCTTCTTCTGTCCTGTCTGCTTGGCTTTTATGCCATTGGGCCAAGAAGTATGGACAGCATGCTTGTATTGTGAAAATGATGAACTGCTCTGTAAAATGGAAATCCTTTCACAGTGACAAGTCATCATCAAGTCTCTGCTCAGTGATGTAAACCAGATGCTGCAATTCATTGTGTGATGGCAGGAGAGAGCTTCTTTGCCTCTGGTCATTTTATTCTATGTGTGGGACATCAAGTATTTCCATATCAATGAGTAAATGATTTCAAATAACTTGTTCCCTCTCATCAATCCGACTTGAAGACTTTGTTACTCTTCAGACTTGAGTTTTCCAACAACTGCCAATACTGATATCTAAACCTCTTCTGTTCTAGAAGCTTATGGCCCTCCACGAGATGGAAATACTTCTTGTTTGGTTTCTACTGATAAATTAGCACCAGTGGTGTTAACAGCCATTTCAAAACTGTTATCTTAGTTGATGAAGTCTTTTCTCCAAATTTAGTAATTCTTGGGATATTTCTTCCCCCTTTGACTCCAAGGAGTGAAGCCCCATCAGTGCCAAATTTGTGGGAAGACATTTTCCCAGAGTGGTAGCAGAAATGTGCATATGAGGAAACACCACTCCCGAATTGGAACAGCTGGCAGCAGGGAGCGAGAACAGCCAGGTAAAGAAGGGAGCACACTCACTCTGGGGGAAAAGTGCAGGAAAAAAATTAGTGGATGGTCAAAGAAAAGGAAATATGTTTGTCCTGAAAATATGAGACCACAAGCCAGTAAGAAATAAAAGTCTGTTCCTCTTGGAAATGAGGACTGCTTACCCTCCCCTTCTCTAGGACAGAAGACAAAGGTCTATTTTTATATTGCAGTCAAGGGGCAGATATGTTTATTGCTTTCAAAATTAATATGAATCTAATAGGGTTTTTTTAATGTGGATTTTTTTCCCTTGGTTATGTATTCTTGTTGCAAGCAGCCTGGGTTTTTACACAATATGAATTATTTAAAGAGAAAGCCAATCCTGCATAATATACCACCATAGTAAGGTTCAAAATATAAATATAGTATTTTCCATCCATTGGAGCACTGGATGCCCAAAGAATAGGAATGGATGAAGTAGGTGTCTAGGGAAGAAGTCAATATGACTTGATTTGGGGCAGGGATTGTATCTTATATTGCAGTGTCATTGCATCATGAGACTTTTCTTTTACCCTTTTTTTTTCCACAATAGAGTCACTGATGGGCAGCAGTTTGCTGGAAGAATCGACAGCGCATAGTAAGAATCTCATCTCCATTAACTCTCAGCCCAGCCTTGGTGTTGAGTCTCTGCACCTGCCAGACACTGAGTCTATCATTGGAGTAGAAGAGGGTGAGACCAGCTGCTCTTTTTTCCGCCCTCTTATATGTGGTGACTGAGATGGGATTGACCATTCCTCCTTGAGGCTCACCATATTGCAGAGGGATGAATGAACATTGCTTTAACTGTGCACAGAGGGGTGGGTAGATAGTGGATGAATCCTAAAACTGGAGTTGGAGAAGATCTGCTGGACCAAGTTTCTCTCTTGCAGAGCTTAAAAGGTGAAGTCTGCTGCTTAGGTGTCACTTAGCCCATGTTGTGGAACGCCATTTCAAAACTGCTTATGCAGTCCATCTCCTAAAGCCTCAAGTGTTTGTTTTGCTGGAGCACCTAGGAGCACCAGCTAAGGACCAGGACCTCATTGTGCTAGGCACTGTTCAAATATTCAGTATCTTGAGCAACAGGCCTTCCTTCCACCCTTTACCTTCAGAGACTATATTCTAATACATCTCACTGTCAGAAGCTGACTTACTATATGAAATAAATGTACTACTTGATATCATTTGGTTATATTTGCTGTGTTCTGTTCCTGCTTTTCCCAGTCATTTTTCTCCAAAATTTGTATGGTATATCGAGCTCTTTAAATGAGTCTACCACACGGTGTTTTGAATTTTTTGTTAACTTAAAGACTTTCTTCAGAACTGGCATTACTGAGAATGCAGAGTTTTGCTAAGGTACTGTGTGTCTGTGATAGCTTCTATGCAAAGAGAATGCCTAGAGTTTATACTGCTCCCTAGCTGAATGGAAGGTAGTGCTGCTGCTGCTACAGGTATTGTAACCTGGAGGTTCCTGCAGAAGCTCCACCAGGTACCTGGGAATCAAAGTCTGATGCAGTTTGGCTGCCATCTCGGCAATTCATGGGAGATACTCCAGTGTCTTCTTTTCTATGGTATTTTTGTAGGTTAGCTGAACAGCCTATAGATCCTGTAACTGAATATAACCAAATATTTTCATAAAATGCAAAAATCCAGAACCATAGTTGAAACTCTTTATTTCCATACCATTTTTGAGACATATTAAGAGATTACAGATCTCTTTTAGAATTACAGAAATGTAATCCTCCTTTTAGAACAAAACTTTATTTAGCAAGAGAGATGTGAGTTTCAGTTACTTAGTTTTATGCTTTTACTTTCATCACATTTCAACAATTTCTGTTTAGGGACCAATATTAAGACTTTAATTTGTTACTATATTCATGCATGTCACCTTAATATTTGTTAAAAGGATATGGCATAATAATTTAAAGTCAAACTTTTGTTCCTCCATTCTTAGGGTTTCCCTTCACACTTCACATACTTGGAAATGTCTTTTTTCAGCACCATTAACTATTACTATGGAAATTAGCAACCAATTTTAGTAAATTCCCCTTAAAATGTATGTATTAAAATTTCAGTCCCACTACTCCCAATATATCCATACAAAGAGGCTTTAAGCCACAGACTTCGAGCATGGAAGTAATCTTCTTTCCTTCCTCTTTCAATGTGGCATGGCATGGTGACAATATGGTTACATCACTGCTCTTTTCCAGGGGTACCCGGAGAAAGAACAGCCTCTGTATGTTCTACACAATTAAACCTATGTAGGAACTGGTACACTGGTAACAGCCTTCCTGGAGCCCTCCGCGGTGCTTATGCCTGTTCTCGGTGTGGAAACTGAGTCGCAAACGAGGACTGCTGCACTGCAGTGCATTCAGCCTATAACATAGCAGTGTGAAACCCCTGGGCCACAAAGTCTTGGATTTAGTACTTTGTTATGATTAAAAATGTGATTATTTCAGTTTTATATCTTTGTTTAATGTGGTAGCTCTTACAGGTACTGTATTTCTGATTTTGATGATAAGGCTGTGTTGTTACAGTGTAAGGAAAAAAGGACTGAGGTGACAAAAAGAGATGCAGCTTCTATTTAAGTAAGTGAGGAAAAGATGACTGGTAAGAAAAACTAAGCAATACAGAAACACGGTATCCATTTAAAAATATTTTAATGTCAAAGTGCAAAATTCTCAGAAAACATTCCAGGGGGCAAGGACTTTTATTTTTGGAATGGTTATTAGTGTCAGCTAAAGGGAGATCACTAAAGTGTGAAATACACCATTCAAGAAGCACTAGGCATTTGAGTGCAACATGCTGGCAGGTAATACATAATTTTTCCTCCAAAATCCATTTTTGATATCACAGTAATCATACAGTTAGGACAACAATAATTCAAAGTGATGCATTGTTTAATTACAACGTTCTTCATAACTTTGGTTGGTTTTGGGCCAAATTAATGACTTTAATTGGTAAGATGCTGAAACATTTTCAAATCATGAAACATGGGAGATTTTTTAATATAGGAAGACTATTGCTTTTTACTAATGGGAGGAAGGAGCAGAGCTGATAGTGAGTGAATGAAGAATTAACACCAGAGAAAGACTGCCCTTTGAGCCTTCTCCTAAGATAGGTCAAAACCTGATATTTGTTTTTGTAGAAATACCTTGTTTGAAAGCATTCTGCTAGATGTGTGTCCTAAAACAAGGTTTAGCACACTGGAAGACATTCTCCCTTTCCTGGGTGCTTCTGTGGCATGAATGCAAGGAGCCGACACTAGAGGATGCACCTCTTCAATCTTTCATATCTACTTTTATCCAAAGATAGTGCTTCAACCTCTTTAACTTGTTTTGTTGCCCATTAATGGGAAACAGCTCACACAAGGGACACTTTTGAAGGCTAAGGGAGGCTGCAGGGTTTGCTGGGCTGAACAAGACATGCTCTAAACAAGAGCTGCTTTTTTTCCTTTACTAAATTCTCCCATCTCACCCCACAGCCCTTCTTAGGTGTCAGCTTAAACTATTAAATTCCTGAGGCTTAACCTGGAGAATCTTGAACAAAAAAAGCCAAGATTCAAAAAGAGTTGATGGATTCTTCTGCGAGGTTTTATGTTGCCGCTTCCTTTCCGCTCTGTTCCTCCTGAGGTACTCCTTCCTGGTCCGTACAGTTGTCCTCTTCGCCCCGAGGCTCAGGCAGTCTGCAGAAACAGTGATTGTCTAATACCAGAAATGGTTTGCCCCATGCATATGAAATAAGGTGCAGTCATAGGAATTCAGAGAGAGAAGCCACAATGCTTTAAATAAGAGCAGTGAAGTTGATTTAATTTCTCCTAACTAGATTATAGAAACTGGAATGCATTCATGCGCAAGGAAAATATTTTTAGTCACAGACAAAAGAGCTGTACTGCATTGTTTTATTACCTGTGAACACCTGATTCTTCTTCCAGCACGTCAGTGGTATCTTTCCCTTTTTTCCTTACAAATTCTTCGCTTAGGCCAACCTGCTGGAGGGTGCGTCTGTAGCGACGCTCTGCTCCTTGACGAGCATCGTGCTGTAAAATCGAAACTTAAAACAGTAAATATGAGAACTGGGAATTCCCTGTAACAGTCAACTTGTTTTAAAGTGCACATCTGACACTCCTAATGGGGACAAGATATCAACAAAACCTCCTGTCCAAAATTTTTGTAATCCCTACAGTACAGCATCAAAACTGAATACTAGGACAATGTCTAACATCTCTCAAAGCCAGAGCTCACCTTTTCCTGCTTCAGTTCTCTTTTTTTTCCTTCTTCTGTTCTCTTCCTTCTACCACATTCCAGTCTTACCAGACTAACATACTTGTGTCTGAGTCCTAACTCTAACACTCAAATCAAAAACGCGCAAGAAAAGAGTTGTGGGAAATCCTGGAAGCATGTGTGCTTGAAATTGGTAAGAACCAACAACAGTGGAGTTAATAAATGGAGAGTGCCTGTGAAATAGCTTCATATCAGCTCAATTAAAAAACAAGCATCTTGGGTCCTATATCCTCACTGCCTCCAAATGAACCTTGCAAATCAACGTAGTCTGAGATGAGGGTTTTCCAGAGGGACTGGCCAGTTCATAAAGATTAAGGAGTTCTATAGGGAAGGATAGAAACCTAGTATTAACATGAGTGAACACTATTGAGAACGGTGAATTCTTACCAACCTGGTACAGAGAAATGTTACCAATATTTATCACACGTGTGTTCTCTGCCTCCATTATCAGAACAGACAGCCTGACCCAGGAGGGTACTTTCTGTTGAGAAATTTTAAATCAGTATATTGTCAATGTATTGTCACTATGTCTCTAACTAGCTGTAATTCCTGCAAGGATGTGGAACTGAAAGAGAAAACCCAGGGAAAAAGATCCAGTACAGACTGTATCTATAGCTCAGGTGCAATACAGATTTGCAGCTGGTACTGTGTGATGGATGAGATGTGCTGAATGCAGCCCCAGATTGCAGAGCCTACAGGTGATAAAAGCAACGTAACCATCATTCATGTTCTTCCGTAGCAATAGAGGTACAAAGAAAAAGTGCTTGACTGCAGAGGGTTTTAAGAAAAAAGTTTTGCATCTCTAGACTGCAGTCTATGGTATTCAGGTGCAGAATAGGTATTTATTTAATTTCTGATGTGATAAGGCCTTGATTTTGATCAGACCATATACTGTGATTGCAATACATACTAGGAATGGTTAAGTTCCTAGAAATAAGCCTGAATGTGGTTTTTCAAGTGGTAGGAAGGAATTTAAACTATATCTTGGTGGCTTTTCCATGTGTTATTTTGAGTGCAGTCCAGAGACTATGCAACCATTTGTACCTTCGTACCCATGAATTAATTTGAGACTAGATTTCTTAATGCCTGTCTTAAATGAAAGACAATTTACCTATTACCCAGAAACACTCTGGGACTTTGACCAGTTACCTTGGTGACCTGTTCGAAGAGGTATGGTCTGTTCTTGACTCGCAGCTGCATTTCTTCCAGCTCCTTTCTGTATTCTTTTGTTCTGTCTTGCATATTTTGCCTGAAATGGAAAAATTGCCTGTCTGCTATAGGTTCCCTCTGACTGTAGTTGATCAGGAATGATGAATTCTCAGTGACTGTTTCATTGTTTAAATCACTTTGGTAATTCTCTTGATTCTGAATGCTGGGAGAAAAATCCCAATTACTGACAAGTTATGGACCTATTAGCAAAGCTCTTCTACTAGACTGTAAGCAAGGAAACAGTGTTCACATTTTTAGAAAACCTTGTCTCTTATGTGTTCTTTACCAAGTTACACCTTACAGTTGACTGGTTTGTACAAATTAGCTTCTACAAACATTAATCTAAAGGAAACGGTTCTGTATGGAAGGAGTAGTGTGGAATAGTCAAGAAATCCAAATGAATGTGGAATGGATACAACAGCCAAAAAAGGTTAGACTAGGAATGTTTTTAGACCCACTTTGTCCCAAAGAATTATCTGATGATCCTCAGTAGAGCAAACAGTTATTTCTGTGCAGAGTAGGATACTGACCGATTCTGTTTTGACTTCTCCTTTTGTGTTTCCTCCAGACTTTTATGAGGATCCAGTGCTTTTGCTCGGCTGTTCACAGACTTTTGCATAGCTTGACATTTCATTTTCTGTTTCTCCAGCCAATAAGCTTCTTCTTTATCCCCTTCCTTTTTGTTATCTTGGGCATATCTATATAGAAAAAAGTTACTGATGAGCCCACTGTGGACTGCCAGACCACATGCTAGCTGGGAATTCCACTTTTGTAGTCCTCTAAGGAGAAAAAGCAAAATTTCAGCCACACAAGTGTGCAGTTTCCAAAGCAACTGGGAGACAGAGGAAGACTTAGCAAAGAAAGAAGACAGAGAAACATTTAGGAAATATGTTGTTGAGGTAGTTGATGTGATCAGGGAAAACACTGATGTTTTTTCCTCCGTTTTGGTCAGTAGTTGTATGGTCTTGTAGACAAGCTTTTCTACCTACCTGATAGCTGATTCCCTCTTTCTAGTTGCATCTGTAATATGCACAGGAAGGGTATTGGAAGAGAGAGAGGAAAGTCCAGGCAGAGACTGACTTTTTTGCACTGAAACCTTGGAAAGCTTCTGAGAATCCTGAAAAAAACGAAACTTCATTCAGTGTATTTATTCACAGACAGTTGCTAGCACAGAATCTCCTCTGTTATCTGCCTACCAAAGAGAACAGCTGGGGTATGAGAATGCATTCATTCTTCTCTCTTCCATCAGCAGAGATTTACATGTGGATGGGCTGAGGGACAAGGGGAAGGAGACATGATTAGAGCTATGAAAGGGTGACTGAGCCTTAGCTGTCATAGCTCATCTCTTTGTGTAGAATTTTGTTCTCTTGTTTGGCCTAGACCTCTGCAGTACTCTCAGTACAAGGGCAGAGATCACAGGATGTTAACCATTCATAATTAAATGCTGTACTCTTAAGAAGTTGGTATCTTGATAGGAGAAAGCAGTACCACAGAAATATCCAGGTATCTCACCTTTGTCTTTTCATTAGCCTGCCTCTGCCTGGCATGGAGATTGGAGGTTCTTAGCTTGAATGGCTTATTACGAGTTGGCTCTTTGATTTCTTGTCTCCTTACTGTTTTCCTCTGAAATGCCCAATAAAGTTCTTCAAAATCTGGTATTGTTGGATTAATCTTCGGCTTGAAGCTGAAACTTTTGTCCTGTAAGAAGCCAAGTCTTTCCTGCTTAGTTCTGGTGGCAGTTCGGGACTGAGGCTCCCTCCGACAGCTGCTGGTATCTATAGGAGCTACAGAGCTCTTGAGCAAATCCTTTGCTCTCATTTGAATACGGATTTCCCTGTAGAGTTCAGCTTCTAAAGGATCAAAAGGAAAGCAATGAGAAGATTATGACTAACAAAAAAGGCTGTGAAATTGCCACTGCCCAAGTCTAAACTTTCCATTATGATGGCAGCTACACATACAGGAGAGACCAAACATCCTGTGCTCTCTTTCCCCCCTTTTCAGCCCCTCTCTCCTCTGCCTCCCAGAGAAAAATAATTCAAAGATATCACTAAAACCATGGTAGGGTCTCTTTCTTAGGCATTAATTTTTAGATATCTCTTTTACTTATTGAGCAATAACTGGACAGGTCTTCTTCTGTTCTGAGGGGTACCAGGTAACTTGTGCCCTTTGTCTTGCAGAAGTGCAAATCAAGATTCTACTTTTTATATGGGACTTACAGTCATTATGTTGACTGCATGGTACAAACCAGTTGTTCAAGTATACTTGCAACAGATGATAGCTTTTCTACGTATCTCCAGCAGTAATTGTCTATATTGGAAAACGTTATAAGTGAGGAACATCTGATGGATAGTTTTGTGACTTTCGTGACAAACTTTCCATAGGAAGAATACGTTTCAGGTTAAAGCATCAAACTGAAGTCCTTCCCTGTGCAGGACTAAATATTTGTGAAAATGCAGACAGTTGGCTGGGGGTTGTTTTTTTGCTTTTAGGAAAAAAAAATCAATACTGCTGTTTGCAAAATAAGATGGTTTTGCATCTATAGGTTTTCATTGACTGAAGTATGAAATGTTCATTTCTCCTCCCTTCTCATATACCAGATAGAAATGGAGCAATGGTTTGTCCTTTGCTGCCTTTTACCTTTCTAATCTATTTAGGTTAGTACACCCCAACAGAATGTTTTCTGATGAAAACTGAACTGGTGTATCCTCAAGAAGAAATCACTGGGAAACAGTAAAAAAGGAAAAAAGGATGAGAAAAGCCATGAGAATCATTAAGGACTGGCTTAGTTCCCACATTCAAGCGTGAAGTCTGTATTGCTTACTTCAAACTTTCAACTGTGGTGGATTAAACTACCTGAAAGGAAGCAAGCATCAGTAACATTTCCTTGGTTGTCCTTCTGACTAGAATGGTCCTGACACATACTTCCCTGTTGTAGCACTTAAGCCAGTGCAAGTGGGAAGGCAACTGGAAATACCAGAGAATGGCAGGAGAGACTGGACTACTACACTATCACTTAGAACCAAACTAATTGCTTGATGTGGGCTCAGGAAATATTTTTTTCCTCTCCTAGGGGTTCTGTGCAGAATGGACCACTTGGGTAGGAGTAAAATTGTCAGATCTAAGATACTGCATGGACCTTGGAGACCTATGGCACTCCATCTGTCTTTGTGTTTGTGCCACAAATCATCTCAGTCCCTTTAGTGTAACTAAAGGTATGGAATCCAGTGCAGGGAAAGATTCCAAAATTGTCATTATCTGCAGCAAAACGGGTATGGAAATCTGTCTGAAGAGCTCAATGCGCCCATGTTTTCTGGGGAGTGGAACAGAACTCCTGCTGCTGACACTGATACAGGCCTACTAAACTTATGGCACTCTACTGCAAGGGTATCTAAACAAAATGTAATGACCAGAAACACACAGGAGACTCAACAACACCAGGGGATGTAATGACACTGTCCTTATGCTCCAAAGTGATGCCCTGTGGGCCATGATCTTACCTCCCAGCATGGAGACAGCAAGGGACAGGCAGGGAGGTGCTTTTACAGAAAGAGCCCTGGCATGTTACCTTTGAGTTTATCTCCAAGAAGTGAGTCATAAGTAGATTTAGGAACTTTTTTACTGGCTTGCTTCTGTTTGGAGCTCTCATTTGGGGTTGCTGCTGCCAGGAATTTTTGTCTGATAGCTTCTTTCTTTTTCTCTTCCTTCTCCAGAAAACTGAAGGGCCGCTGTGTTGCAAGTAGCAGCTCCTTTCTTTTCTGTGTTGCTGCTTGCCTGCGAATCTCATTCTGCTCCATTATTTCCTGATAAAGGGGCAGAAACACATGGGCAGGTACAGGCTGTGCCCGGAATTGTTTCTGACATTCAGCTTCATCTTGGCTTTGCCTTTTGTCTCTCTCTTTGTCTAGTTCAAGAAACATGTATGACTTCATCAACTCGGACTTTTTGCGAGCTTCCCGCAGTGTCATTTTGAAAGGCTGAGGGATGGTGATGGAAGGAATCCAGGGAGATGAAGCGCTTTTGGGCCTCAAGCGGGATTTAGGAAACAAGTGAGGCTTTTGCTGATCCCAGGTACTGTCCGAGGTGAGGTCGGTCAAAGAACTGGACTGCCTTATGTTACCAGATGTATGACTGAGACAAAGACATTATGAAGGGGAAATAAGTGAAATTATTAAAAAACAGAGTTAAAAGAAGGGAAACACTGTTGATCAAGAGAAGGACACCGTAGGCTGAGCTGGTTGTTAAAAGACAGGCCTAGGGTTCGTCGTTCTCAGGCTTCATATTTTGCTTTGCTACCAAAGTTTGTGAGCAGAGCTTTGCTTGTTTTGTTTTCCATGTATAAAATGGAAGTTAGGCCTACTTAGTTTTGTCATGCAATATATTACGCTGCTAGCACTCTATTGCCAGAAAGGCCACAAGCAAACCAGAAAGTTCCAACTTTAGAGTTATCTTGCTAATAGCTACTCAACATAACAGACAAATGCAGGAGAGGCAAGCAGTTAGGCACACAGATGCACAAATCCTAACAAACAGTACCAAACACTGGCATTCCCAGGATGCTGATGGGAATGTCATTACAAGAAACTGCTTTAGTGTGATGCTTGAGAGGTTCAGCTGGAAACTTTGTACCTGAGAAGATGACCATATTATTGATAATAAGAAAAAAACCCACCTGAGACTATCCTGGGTCTCATTAAAATAGCAAACTTCTCATAGGATGTCTGAGGGTAATTGTGAAAGTGAGTGCAACTTAGGAGATTTATGGGGAGGAATAAATGCAGGCAAAAGGAAGGATCAAGGTGAATCAGAGTGGACCAAGAACAGGAAAGGGGGAAAAAAAAGGGGGGAAAACAGAAGGTGCAGATCATGTGTGAACAGACTCCTGGTCAGTACACTTGCTGGTGATTGCTGCAGTCTCTTCTTCTTCATAAACTATTTCCTTTGTGAGAGCATGCGTGTATGACCTGCTAGTGGATGTCAAACTAGACTAACCACAAGGAAAGACTTCTGAGAGCTCGACCTTGGAAAGACCATAGCTCTGAAGACTGGATGCTGGATAGAAATGTCTGTGATCTGCTGGCACATTTTAAGATGATTAGCTGATGAGTGAGACGGGGATTTGTGCTGTTCATGTTTTATGTGAATGCTGCTTATGCGGGCACCTACTGACCCCTTCCTCCCTGCTGTGACTACACTTGTGGCCAGTGTTCTGCCACTATACACGTGCATTTTGGGACTTCATGCTCCGCCTCCTCCCTGGCCAGAAGGAGAAGGAATCCTGCACCCCATCCTGCCGTCCTTACCAGGCACCATCCTACCTGAGAGCCTCCCTCAGCTTCTCACGCAGAACTTCCGCCTCCCTTCTGAAACCCTCCAGCTCCTCATCTTCTTCGAACACCCCGAGGTCACCCCATAACTTTGCCTGGCACGGTACGTCCGGTTCTAACGGAGACCGCCGGCCCCCCATCCCGAGAGGATGCTCCCAGCTCCTTGCCCGGCGGCGGGAAACGCAGGAGTCGGCGTGTTACAGCCTAAGGGGATGTCGCGTCATCTGGAAGAAATGAAATAAAGCGGGAAGTGCTCGTTTTGGGGTTGCTACCCCAACCTGCCCGCCCCGCAGAGCCGCGG
>VZRS01013119.1:169187-216941 GCA_013398055.1 Ifrita kowaldi | reverse complement strand
TGGCCCCGCTCGGAGCGCGGCTGCGGGCCGGGCCCCGCGCTCCGCTCCGCTCCGCCGCCTCCGCCGCCGCCCCGCCGCTCTACGATGTGGTGGTGTCGGGCGGGGGCATGGTCGGGAGCGCCATGGCTGCCGTGCTGGGTAAGGCTGTGACCTACTCGCCCGCAGTGTGAGCTGGCCGCGTGTCTTGGGGTGACACTGTGTATAGGATCTCAATGTCCAGGATCCTGCTGTGGGGTCTCCTTGATCCTGCGTCGTCGTGTGACGACGCTCTAAAGTTGATTTAAAGCTGTTTGGTGAGCTGATCAGTGATGAGCCTAGCCCTGTCCGTGTGTGTGCATAGCTATTAACGGAGCCATTACTGTAGTGTTTCTGTCAAACATGTTCATCCTTAAATAGCTCATGGATAATGTCAGCCATAGCTGAAAATGCTTTTCTCGTCATAGAATCACAGAATGGGTTGGAAGGGACCTTAAATATCACCTAGTTCCAACCCTCTGCTGTGTGCAGGGACACCTTCCATAGACCAGGTTGCTCTGAGCCCAATCCAGCCTGGCCTTGAACACCTCCAGGGTTGGGGCATTTACAACTTCTCTGGGCAACGTGTTCCAGGGTCTCAGCACCCTCACAGCAAAGAACTTCCTCCTAATCTAATCTAAACCTACTCTCTTTCACTTTGAATCCATTCTCCCTTGTCCTGTCACCACATGATCTTGTAAAAAGTCCCTTTTTGTCTTTCTTGTGTGCTCTCTTCAGGTGCTGGAAGGCCACAATTCAGTTACCCCTAAGCCATCTCTTTTCCAGGCTGAACAAACCCAATTCTGTCAGCTTTTACTTGTAGGAGAGTCCCTCCATCCCTCTGATCATTATTATCTGATCCCAAGTTTCATTCTCTAACCCTGTATTTTAAACACTGGAATACCAAGTTAAAATGTATTTCTACTTGCTTTGCATNAAGCTGTTTGGTGAGCTGATCAGTGATGAGCCTAGCCCTGTCCGTGTGTGTGCATAGCTATTAACGGAGCCATTACTGTAGTGTTTCTGTCAAACATGTTCATCCTTAAATAGCTCATGGATAATGTCAGCCATAGCTGAAAATGCTTTTCTCGTCATAGAATCACAGAATGGGTTGGAAGGGACCTTAAATATCACCTAGTTCCAACCCTCTGCTGTGTGCAGGGACACCTTCCATAGACCAGGTTGCTCTGAGCCCAATCCAGCCTGGCCTTGAACACCTCCAGGGTTGGGGCATTTACAACTTCTCTGGGCAACGTGTTCCAGGGTCTCAGCACCCTCACAGCAAAGAACTTCCTCCTAATCTAATCTAAACCTACTCTCTTTCACTTTGAATCCATTCTCCCTTGTCCTGTCACCACATGATCTTGTAAAAAGTCCCTTTTTGTCTTTCTTGTGTGCTCTCTTCAGGTGCTGGAAGGCCACAATTCAGTTACCCCTAAGCCATCTCTTTTCCAGGCTGAACAAACCCAATTCTGTCAGCTTTTACTTGTAGGAGAGTCCCTCCATCCCTCTGATCATTATTATCTGATCCCAAGTTTCATTCTCTAACCCTGTATTTTAAACACTGGAATACCAAGTTAAAATGTATTTCTACTTGCTTTGCATCATTAGAGATCCTGAGAGTACTGGCTGCTTCTTTATTTGCAACATGGATTCAGAAGGGTGCAATAGTGAGAGAAACCTGAAGAAAATAGTGCCCAGAAGATCAAAGATCCTGAGCACGTGTAAGGGTTTACCTTGCAGACTAATGTTCTGCTTATATTGTTAAACAAGAGTACAGTGGATTTGAGACAGCATATGGATCCCTTCCAGCAGTGACACCTATGGCTGACAAGCAGGTTTAGGATCTCTCAGGAGATGAGGTTATTACTACACATAATCTACAAAATATGCCCAGGACACTGCTGTCTTTAGGGCTGCTGTAGTAGTAACAACAAAAAAGATGTTCCAAGGACACGACTTCTCAGTACCTCCTGCATCTGTGGTGGTTGGGATGCTGCAAGCATGGCCAGCTCAGCTGCAGTGTTTTACACTTTACTTGAGTCTTCATTTGTTTTTCAGTTCTCATTAACTGGAAGTTTAAAGTCTAAGCTGCCTGTGCTATTCCATTGTCAGAATGCAAGGACAGAGAAAACATTAATGTAATTGCTACGTATCACAGAAGTTTTATTTTGATCTCCTAAAAGGTGAATTATGTTTAGGCTCTGGAAGATGTGTTCTGTGCATGGAGTAAACACTGCAGATTTCACTTGTTAATACTCTAGTAATGAAATTTCATTAAAAAATGGCACAAATTTATACAAAAACATAAGCTTTATATAAAAGGAAAATGTGTAATCCTTGCTTTAACTGCAAAAGGGTTGTCCATCTCAGTAACTGGACTGTAGTCATAAAGCTTTAAAATACAAAAGTTTGCCTGCCTGGTCAAAACCTGTATTGTAAATGTATTTCTTTATCATGTGTTGCATCTACTCTGTCTTATTACAAAAAGGTGGGGTTTTTTGAGATTTTTGGCAGGAGCATTGTAACAAAGCTTATATTTGCTTATTTTAGGGCATGATATCCACTTCCATCATAAGAAGATTGCTTTGCTGGAGGCTGGTCCTAGGAAAGAGTATGATCACATGCCAGACAGTTACAGTAACAGGGTCAGTTCCATCTCCCCAGGATCAGCAACCCTCCTAAGCAGTAAGTATGATTTTGTTGTTTGCATTTTTAACATTTATATTTGAGCTGGTTTTGTTTAAACAAAAACCCTTTTGACCATGTGCTGCCTTCATCCTAAACTCCATGGAATTATTTGCCTTCATCTCTGCATGCTGAGTTGTGGTTATTAAGTCAGAATTCTCTTGATAACAGGGATCTGTGTTCTGGTATCTTGGTCTGATTTGTTATTATATAAATATTTGTGACATTAGGCTAGTGAAAGGTTGTACGGTGCTCTCTGCAGCACCTGGAATGTTGTATTCACAAAAGAAGCTTAGTGCTTTGTAGTCCGGTAACTCAGTCCACAATTAATGAGGATTAATTGTCATTTTAAAGAGATATTTGAGCCTTGATTCCTTATGGAGAAAGAAATGTTCTATCCAGTAATGGCTGTGCATTTCTGTGTCTGTTTTATTACTCAGTCATGGGACAGTGATAGTTGTCTGTTAGGTCGGAGGTTCATGGTGATTTCTTGTTTCTTTCCTGCTGCCTTGTGTTAACAGTAAAACAATGTGATTCTGGAGCTGTGAGGCAGACCTGGCCCTGTCTGGGGATGGTGCAAGCCAAGCCTGAGCATAGTCAGGGAAGGTTGGAGGAGAGTGTGGAGTGAGCTTCAGTTTTGTTTTGGTCTCAGTGTCACATGTGAACCTGTATCTCCATGTATATGTGTCCTTTTTCCATTTCAGGTTGTGGTGCCTGGGATCATGTCTGCAGCCTGAGACTCAAACCATTCCGGCGAATGCAGGTGCCTGACTTAGGGCTGCAAATACACCACGTGTCTGTCTACTCTGAATTCTCAAAAGCACTTACATCAATGATACAAAGGTTTTTCTTTCTATGGTAAAGGGCAGGTCATGCTTACGTTCGTTCCTGTCCCTTTTTTGTGGGTAGCAGTCTGCTCAGAAATACCTGTCCTCAGGGTCTTGATGTTACAGGCTGAGAGGTGCATTCCTAATGGAAGCTGTAGATATGGAGGCATGGGTATTAGCCAGGAAATAACAGTAAAGGGTGTATTGGTTGAGCTGGGATAGAGTTACTTCTCTTCACAGCAGCTTGTGTGGGGCTGTGTTTTGGATTTGTGTTGAAAACTCTTGATAACACAGGGATGTTTTAGTTATTGCTGAGCAGCACTTACACAGTGCCAGGGCTGTCTCTGTTTCTCACACTGCCCTGCCAGTGAGCAGGCTGGGGGTGCACAAGAAGCTGGGAGGGTACACAGCTGGACAGCTGACCCTGACTGATACTCCATACCATATGGTGTCATGCTCAGCAATAAAAGCTGAGGAAAAGAAGGAAAGAAGGGAAGTTCGGAGTGATGGTGTTTGTCTTTCCAAGTAACCATTATGCCTGATGGGGCCCTGCTCTCCTCGAGATGGCTGAACACCTGCTTGCCCTTGGGAAGCAGTGAATCAATTCCTTGGTTTGCTTTGCTTGCACATGTGGCTTTTGCTTTTCCTATTCAACTGCATTTACCTCAACCCATGAGTTTTGTACTTTCACCCTTCCAGTTTTCTTCCCCATCCCAGTGCAGGGGAGTAAGGAAGCAGTTGCATGGGGCTGAGCTGCCTGCTGGGGTTAGCCTACAGCAAGGTTGTAGGGTAGCTTTATATGTCAATTATATAACAGGAAAGTAGGGATAAAAAACTTGACTTGGAATTACTTTTTGAACTTAAGCTAAATCATTTAAAGAAATTAGTTATGTGATGCACTTTAGTAGCTGGGAATGGACAGTAATATAGGATGTTTCCTCTAGTTCTGTATTTCTAGATCACTGTGTCTTTTTGCTGTTAAGTCCCTGAAATGGACAGCACTTCTATATCACAAAGCTTCATGTAATGTATTTTTTCTTTGTAGGTATGGGATGCTTGTTCAGAAGCCATGATCGTTTTTGAGAAAGATGACTTAGATGACATGGGTTACATAGTGGAGAATGATGTCATTATGTCTGCTCTCACAAAACAGTTAGATGCAGTAGCAGGTAGCGGACAACTTCTTTAATGTTTTATTTCCTGCAGATAGCTTTCAGTTGCCCTCTGTTGTGTGTACTAAGTCTTGAGAGGGAGAAGTTCGTCTAGCAAGTAACTCTTGAGAAATTGGCAGCTTCTGGAATTGGGAAGGGAGGGAGAAATCTGACTTCCAAAGGCTACAGAGCAGGAAAGCACTTGCATATGTAGTTCTCCAGAATACAGTCTCTCCAAAATTGGACTTAATTGAAAGATCTGTAGCTCCTTGTCCAGAGCAGGCCTGGCAGTGACAAGGGGTTGTCCAGATCTGTTCTTTCTGGGTGCGTTGAGAACTGTAGGGTGAGCTCCTAGGGTGCTGTTAAGATGTGCATGGCCGTGGCTGTTGTAGCGATGTTTCCTTTTTTGCTGTCTGTGTCATGCTGTGACCATGGTACTTTGTGTTCCCATCAGAGCGGGTGGAGGTTTTCTACAGGAGCAGAGCAGTCGGGTACACCTGGCCCCTTCCTTCCCACAGCTGTGACACAAGCCCTTGGGTGCAGGTTGAGTTAGCTGATGGACGCAGACTTCAGACCAAGCTGCTGGTAACTAAGCTCTTTATTTCTGTTGATAAGGTGTCATCTCTAACCCAAATCCTCTCCACTGAATTTGGTTCTGATTCCGTGTGTGCTGCTCCACCCATGTGGAGTGCTAGAGTGAGGTGAGTGGCTAACCCTGTCAGAGGGGGTGTGGGACACTGGGCACAGCATCCTCTCTACGTGGTGCAAGGAGATGCTGCTGAATTAGAGAAGAGAAGAAGGGGGAATTCTGTTTTGGGGGAATTTTTTTTTTCTGAATGAACAGACAATGTATAGATGCAGGCTGAGGTTTGTAGAGTGAAATACTAGCTCCTAGTCTTTCTAGGAGCTGCTGAAGAAGTTGCTTTGCATCTCTTTGTTTTACAGATTGGTGCGGATGGCCATAATTCTGTGGTCCGGAAGAAAGCTGAAATTAAGAACATTGAACATCAGTATGACCAGTCAGCTGTGGTGGCAACTCTCCATTTATCTGAGGTAAAATTCTGCTGAACTGACTCTTCCATAAGGAGCAGAACCTAGGAGAGTGATCTGGCTTGCTGTCCACTTGCTTCTTTCCACTGTAGGCCACAGACAACAATGTAGCATGGCAGCGGTTCCTTCCCACTGGGCCAATTGCGCTTCTTCCGGTAAGGTGACTCTGTATTTTTTTTAATGTTTAAAAAAATTTTTGTGGTCTAGTAACTTTATTTCTGTCCACGCCTTTCTGTGTTGGTTCTGTCTTTTAAGAATTTGCGCATCTGCCCTTTACTCTTGTTTATTGCATTTTCCCCTCCTGCCATCTCACTTTATCCTTGGTATTTCCCATTTGTAACAAGGTGGGCTGGAACCGTAATTTTCAGAGGGACTGGTGTGAGGCAGGGCAGTGGGGAAATCTTTGCGCTGAATATTTATTTTTGCTTCTTTTTCTCTTGATATTTACCCTTGCCATTCTCTTAAACTAGCTTTCTGACACTGCCAGCTCTCTGGTCTGGTCTACATCTCATGACCATGCATCAGAACTTCTCGCTATGGATGAGGAAAGCTTTGTGGATAGCATCAACTCTGCCTTTGTGAGTATCAGCCTCGTGGCAGGTAAGAGGCTTTAAGAAATAGAATGGAATCCTGTAGCTTAAACAACAGTAATGGGAGAGGTGGATTCTGAAATTCCTTCCTCTGGTCTGAATTATATTAAAAAGGCACTTAGCAAAGAAAAGATGACCCCTTGGGGCTGAATTAGGTTAGTTCTGAAAGTTACAGAAGTTGACCTAAATTTCCAAAAGGTAGGAAGAATAGGTTCATCCTAGTTGGAAATTCGTATGTCCTAAAATGGTGAAGATAGGTGTTTTTTTTTTATTGTATAGTTTTGTCCAAGTGGTTAAAATTCAGTTTTTGGAACTCAGATTTTTTTTTTCAGCTGAGTTCTTCTATAGGTCTAGTTTGGGTCAACTTGCAAAGATTTGTTTGTCTGTTTCAGTGGAGCAACATAAACCATTCTGACTTCATTGACACTGCTGGGGCCATGTTTCGTTCTGCCATTTCCCTCCTGAAGCCCTCTGGCACTGCAGTCCGTCAGCTGCCCCCAAGTGTTGCTAAAGTAGATCCAGAGAGCCGAGCCATGTTCCCTCTGGGAATGGGGCACGCGACAGAGTATGTCCAGCACCGTGTGGCTCTTATCGGGTAAGGTCCTCAGTGGTGACCCTTGGGTGAGTGGGTGGCATGTGGTTAGAAATGATGTGACGATAGCAACTCCCAGTCAACAAATTAGATGTTAGAAATAATATACTGTTCCAGTTTGACTTCATCCAGGTCCAGTTCGTTCTGTGTGCCCTCATGTCCTCTTGTATGAGTAGCTTTCTGCCCATTATCTGTGCTTTCTGTGTAAATTGAAAGATAATTATTCCCCTTTCCTGTTTTGTACAGTCCAGTGAAACAATCCAGTACCTCATGCTGGATCTGTACTTCCCCTTACATTGTACCAGCCATTCTGTGTACCAGTTTGAGTTTTAAACTCACCTTTCTTGAACAAAAATGACAAAATTATTCCATGTGGGATATCAGAGACTTTCGTGTGGTGGCCTGTTCAAATAGGAAAATACCTCATTTCTTAGGTCTAAGGTCGCACGCCCCAGCTGCAGTATGGTGGTAGCTTTAGTAATTCCTGGATGCTACACTTCTGTGTAGTGCACTTTTCATCTTTCCAACCTGTGAGCCACTCTATGCTTGGGAGCACTCTGTGCTTTATAGCTTGGTAAAGTACATGATCTTGCATTTCATATCAAAACTTCATTTAATTTCTCTAACTTTGTGACTCCCATATCAATATGTCTGTCTTTGTGCTTTACAGATAAGTCTGTTCATAGAAGAACCAGATTTTGTTTCTATTCAATGACATCCCATTTCTCCTTTACACTCATGATGTCTGTCCACTTTGTGTTTGCGCAATGTGCCATTGACAGAGCTCCTGTTGTGCTGAGGTCACTTACAAAAACATTAAGGCCTGTTCCACACGTGATCTGAGAGGACTTTGGCTAGTCACCTCTTTATAATTTTTCCTTTCAGACCTGCTTTTTGTTACCTCCCCTTTGTCTTGCTTCTTACAACTGGAGAGGCAGTCAGGTAGTTCAGCATAGCGTGCAAGGAGGTACTGGATAAAGCACATATGCTGCTCTAAGGTGGTTCATTGCAAAGAGGTGAGGAGTGCTACACTGATCCCTTCTGGGGTTTGTCAGCCATTGTGGCTTTCTTCAAGGGAAATAAATTTCTGTCTTCTCTTGCTCCAGGGATGCAGCACACAGAGTCCACCCACTTGCAGGACAAGGAGTAAACCTGGGTTTTGGTGATATTGCATGTTTAGCTCATCACCTCAGTGCAGCAGCCTTCAATGGGAGCGACCTGGGTAAGGCTCCAAGACAGCACGGTGGCAGTAAGAGGATTAGTCTTACAGGGCTTCGCTGCCCCACCAGGACAAGCAGGACCTCTGGTTAAGCATGCTGCTGTCTTGTGTTTGAAAGCTTTGTTGAGCAAAGCTGTTCTGATGTCCACTGACTGTGGAGCAGTTTAAGGTTCTTGGATGCAGTTTCCATCCCACAAATCTTAAAGCTGCTTTAAAAAAAATGAAGCTCAGCAGGATGGCAATTAAAGACGTGGTGAGATGAAGAGCACTAGCTGGTGGAAGAAGGTCTTTATTGAGATGGACCATTTCTCTGTTCTCTTTCAGTTACCAGAGGAAACTGCTCTATAGATAAGATGCACAATTGTTAGTGGCGCATCAGGTGTAATAGAAGCATTCAATTATCTCTTCCAGGCTCCTTAAAACACCTCCTCAAGTTTGAAACAGAACGTCAGAGGCATAATGTCTCCTTGATAGCTGCTACTGATGTGCTAAAAAGGCTATACTCCACCACACTGGCTCCTCTGGTGTTGCTGAGGACATGGGGATTACAAGCAACAAATGCCCTGCCTCCAGTCAAAGTAAGGATCTCACTTCAGTAAGGGCTGCAGGAATTGTCCAAAACTATTTGTGAAATATGCACAAAATGTAAAGATTTGTTTGTTTGTTTTAAATGAAATATTTTTGGTTGGAAAATACTACTTGTTTAAACTGGGGGGTTTGTGTCCTGAATGGGCCTGAGGAGTTCCTAAATAACTGATGGCTCAGTAGTGACTGGTTTTTTTTCATGCAGCACAAGGGAATATAAAGGATCTTAGTGTCTTATACTCTGTTTCGGTAATTAGGAGTTAGAGGTCATCAGAAGTCTTTGGCTTTATTTTGCTATGGAATTAAAGCGTCAAACCTTGAATTGTATTCCAGCAATGCACAGAAGGAACAGCTCTATGAAGACACCTCTTCACTAAGACATTGGGTGGCTTCACAGATGCAGTGTGCAGCCCACACTTACGTGTTTCTGTGCTGTTTTGCCTTGTGAATTGTTCCCTCATGGCAGAAGTTCAAGTCTCTAAAATGGAAATTACCTGAGGAAGGCAGTGGTGAGGAGCTTCTGTCTTAAACACAGACCCGCTATTTGCAGCGTATCTGCCTGAACTCCTCACCCTCTTGACCTAGTTGCTGGATTTTTGTGAGGTTCCTTAAGCCCTCTGCTCTCAAAGCTCCCAAGCACCACCACATTAGATTCTCATTTCTGGATTTTAATTTTTTTTGCATTTATTCTTCATCTTCATATTAAACACAGGTGCCCTGTTTCCTTTGTGTTATGGTCACAGTTGAGACACTTCCTGAGTTGAAAATCAGTACATTCCTAAGGCAGAGCAGCTGCCACTGGCACAGTGTCTTCATTAAGGAAGACTATGCTGAGGCTTCAGTGCTCAGAATTTTTTTTTCCTCTTTCTCTGTTTAAAAGAAAAAAACAAATGAAGCCCTCTTTTCTGAGCACAGAACCTGTTGGTAACACCAGTTTTGTGCTAGTGTTTTGGGAAGGAAAGGAATGCTACGATTTTGTTAATTTTCTAGGACATAGGGATAGGTTCTCTGCACGTGGCTAGAAAGGCTGGCCAAGAACTGTTGTTCATTTATATAAAAGGGAAGGTACCTAAAGCTTCTTTCTAGAACGCATGCTCATGAATTACTTCTCTTTTTCTTCTCTTTTTCTTCTCTTTTAGGAGCAAATCATGGCTTTTGCCAGCAAGTGATCCGTTGTCAGTCTACCTGTCAGCAGCTTGCCTGTGAATGCATTGCCCTTAAAAGGACTGTGACTAACTTGAATCTTTGAATTGTTATTTTAATTTGCAATAAAACTGAGGGATTGAGCTGTGTATTACATCATTCACTGGTTTATGCAAAAGCTGTCTCATTTGCCCTCCTCAAGAGGATGTAGGGTTTCTTTCCATAGTACCACATCTTCAGCCACAGAACTAAATGTACAATGTGCTTTTAATTTGGGCCTCCTGAATGGAAGACTGATGTGGAAACAGCTGTCTGTCTTTTGGCAAACACAGTGCTGAATTTTGCCAGCTATTGGTTCATTTTTAACATCTTTTGCTGCTCACTTACTTTCAGTTTCTTCTGATGTGATTTCTAGAGCTGTAAAGTCACTCCTTGGTTCTTGGTACCTCAGCTCAGACAGGAGGGGTAGTTTGCAGCAGAGGGAGACAACTCATTGTGGCAGATATATTTTAAAACTGTATCTCATTGTTTCACCCTCTTCCCTGCCTTTCTCTTGGTGCTTTATTTAATAAAGGTGTTTCTTGTAGAACTGGCTAGTCTTAAGGGCTCCATGGAAAAGATGCAAGGCAACAATGATATCTGAGAAAGAAAACTATACCACAACATCTTGAATATTGTTAAAAATGCTTTAATTACTAAAATAGACAATTCAAGATATTCTGTCTTAGGTTCCAAACACCAGCCTCTTGCATTAGACATTTGCCACTCACAAGATTAAAGTAAGCACTGTCCATGGGCCAGATTTACACATATGGTTGACCAGTATCAGAAATTAACATCAGAAAAAATGAAACATAAGTTCTGAACTGAAAGCCATGACTTGTGCTTCTGTAGTCACTCACATCAGGCAGTTCCTGTTAGCGGCTGGCTAAAAGACATTACAAAGGAGGAGATAAAAATCAGGGCAGCAAATAGAGCTCTTCTCTTAAAAGGCTGCTTACTCTTTAGTTTAGCTAATAAATAATCTCATTGCACTAGGGTAAGTGTGAGGACTTGACTGGGTTGTCCAGATCCCCACACACACTTGGGTAGTTCAGATCTAAACAGCACGGGCTCAATTCTGCAATTTGTTGCAAAAATTAACCTTCTAACAGAGTTTTTGTTTGTCCCATAACGGAAGGATCATGCTTGTAATTGACAGCAGCAGTTTGGCTTCAGTTACTGAATTGTGCCACTGACAAATGAAGGCCCTGAGCATTCAGATTAAATGCAACTTTGGTACTGGGAAGCAGATGCTCCCCCCTAGCATTTGTAGTACCAGAGTCTGAGGAAAAGAATGCAGAAGAAACATCTTCCTCTGCATGGTACCCTTCTTCTAGCCTCTCCTTGCTTCAGCCAAAACCCAGCTCTTGAGCACTCCTCAGGGCTAGTGTGTGTTCAGGGGGGCAGATAACGTTGCTGCTTCTTCCTTAGGTAGAGCATCCCACCTTCCCTTCCTCTTCAAAACGCAGCCTCACTGCTGACAGCTCTTAGCCCCGAGATCCAGGAGGAGTTTGTCACAGCACTGGCTCAGACTGAAAGATGACTTTTGGATTATTAAATTAGCTCGTTCTCAGGACAACACAGCCTGGCCAGTAACCACTGCATCCTACTTCATGTTTTCTGAGAATACAAAGGTGTTCACTGAAGACATAATGAAATGCATTTGCAGTCACCTTGTTCTACAGACCAAAAGCATGCCTTGCACCCTTGTGCTGTAAAGCCTGAGATATGAGAAGGGGTAGCTTAATCAGCCACAGGCAAACTTGCATTAACTAGAGGAAAAGGACTAATGTTCACAGTAAGGCAGATTTCTAAGTCTCCAAACTGTTTGGCAAGACCATTGAAGACACGAGTGCACTACTTCCTCCCCTTCCTGGGAATTACCAATTCTTTTCAAATCCAGTTTGCAGAGAAGGGTGTGTGAGGGCAGTCTTTGGTTTGACAGAAGCGGGAAAGGTGTTTTAGAGCTAACAGGTAACTGCAACTGCCCAACAGGAAAGTATTCATCTCAAGAGATCAGTGGATAAGTTTCCATTAGTCACATGAGTAATACCTCTTTGTTATGATGCGTAAATTCACCTGTATCTTACACATTCCTTGGGGAAGAGAAGATAGTAGCAAGCTGCCAGTTATTTCATGCGGTGGAAAAAGTCTCTACAGCTGTTCTTACTTAGGGCAATGGATGGGTTTCAAATGGGAAATCACACCTTGGAGCTCACTCCAACAAAAAAGGGCTGTGGTGCTGGGACAGCTCGCTGGCCCAGCAGGTCTCGCTGCGCTGTGCCATGCCTGCTTCCCTTGGGATAGCACTAGACTTGACTCTTGGGTGAGCACCACCTCAAATTTGGTGTCCTGAATCAGTTCACCCAAGAACCTGAGGAGCACCAGCAGCAGAGGGAAGAAGGCTGTGGAGTGCCTTGCTGAGAGCAGAGAAACAGAACTGGCTCTCGCAGCAAAGGGAGCTGTCAGATCAGCCATTTCATCTGACTGCAATCTCCTTGTGGGTGGAATGTGACAAGCACTTCTTCTGGCAGTTGAGTTTCAATAGCTGGCACTGCTGCCTCGTTGTGCCAGCACAGCTATGTGTTATGACTACATGCTAAATGAATAAATTTATCAAGTCTGGTAGTCAGATGTACAGTGTAACTGCACAGACTTGTAAAGGGCAGCAAAGCTGAAACACAGTCAGGCACACATTCTGCTTAGGAAATGACTACTGCCAAAAAAAAAGTGCTTGGTAAATTACTATGTTTTAGCCAACACCTTTCCCAAAATCATGCCCAAAGTATACTTATAGCAGGCCTTTCTTGAAAGACTGGAATATTCTTGCCATGTATTAGCTAAGCTAGCAGCTGGATTCTTGGAACACTGAGGTTGCCAGCAGCCAGAGTTGTTCACTTTTCTCTGAATGACTGTTGATGCTATTTTTAATTTCTATATTTAACATCTCACAAGCAAACTTAAGTTATGTATGTTTAAATAGAAGGGGGTAGGGGGAGTCACGTGTCTGTAGTCTGCCACCACATCCAGGAACTCTGTGCTTCTAACAAACTTGCTGGTGAAAGCTGGTTTTGAGCCCCTTGCGTATCCTCTGCTGGAGTTTAGGCCTTTTGACTTTCGTAAGGCAGATTCGGGATCATTTATGGCAATCACAGTTATAAATCATACTGTGGCAACTCTCATTAGGCAAAATGCCAATCCAGGGTAAAGATCAGTCATATATCTTTGGTCCATGTTCTGCTCTGTGACCAGTCCCAGCTGAACAACATACCCAGAGATTGCAATTTACTTTCTCAGCCTTTCAGAGATGCTGAAGTCCACAGCAGCATCACAGGTCAATAGGTCATCCCCAGAGACTGCAGCAGGTAAAAGGTAGCACCCAAAGTCCAGCTTGTCTCTATGTTGTTTACTTTCTTTGTCAACTATAAAGGAAGAAAAACAAGTTGTTCCTGACAGTTCTCTAGATTCGTACGTTGCACAAATGACAGCAACTACATGTTACAAGTTGGAAAGATTCAGTAGATAATTAGCCAGAAAAATTAACTAATGCATGTTGATTGATAGGGATTTAACTGTTTTTTCTCACCTGTAAGACTGTGTTGTCCCTAAATCCAAAACCTTCCTTTAATAAAGCAGTGATGTAAGTGAGATCCATGCAGAGGAAAGGACTGGCTGAGTTGTACCTCTCCATGTTATCACAGACTAGAAAAGGACAAAAGAAAAAAAAGGGGATCTCAGCAAAATAACAGCTGTAATCCACATTGTACACTTGAACTGAACTCAAGCCAAAGGTTACTAAAACAAGCCATCCTCTTCTATTAGTGGGTATATGTGACACATGGTACACACTACAGAGCTGTTCTACAGTGTTGGAGAATAAACCATATAGTACATCCAGTTTCTCTTAACTCCATCATAAGTACATCTCTTATTACAGCAACATAATCCACACAGCTCTTTTGAAGAACCTCTGCTCAACTGGTAACTAGCAGGCTGTTGGTAGGTTACTTATTTTTCAACACCATAGCATCACTTGGTTCCCTCATCTGTTCTCCACAGATGGTTCCAGCAGTGGATTCCACCTTCTAGGATGCCAGTTTACTTTGTTTTCTCCAACCACACATATCCAAGGAAATGGAAGAGGGGCTATTGCCCAACCAACCACTCCCTTGCTGCAGCTAATCAAGATTCCATAGTCAGGGTGACAGTGACTGGGAAATGTATTTACACTAAGCATCATTTTCTAGACCTCCTGTTACTGCCCTGTTCTACCAGCAGCAAGAGCAGAGTTCACTTCCTTCTAAGAAAAGATGAGCAGCATCCTCCTACTATTGAAATGAGATAGAGAAGAATTAATTCAGGGTCACAGAACTGATCTCCTGATGCTCTAAAGCTAAGTAAAGAGTTTGATAATGTTAGGTAACATCTTAGCCATGACTTTGGAAATAAGCTCTCTCGCTATCCAGGTAAAAAATAACAACCAACCCACACTCAAACTTTAGAGCCTAATCCCCCTATTCAAAATCATCCAAGTTTCCAGGGAGATTAAGTTTAACTGAAAAATCATAAAAACTTAGGTCTTATTTTAGAAAAAAATCAGTCCTGAACTACATAATTAAGCATCTTCTGCGGAAAAATAAGGTCTACTAATTCTCACACGAATGATCACAGTTCAGAGGTAACCTGCTTTTAGACATCAGCAGCCAGGCAAGGTGGGAGATCTTTACCCACAGGAGGTACAAAACTACAACAAGCATTCAGGAAAAAAGAGGTAAAGGAAAGCAGAAGAGGCTGTCTGACTTAAAAAACCTTTACTCTCTCCCTCCATTTTGTTAGAGATTAAATTGGATTTAAGGTGACAGACTTACAGAAGTCAGCACTCTTTTAGACTCAGAGAGTTGCAGTTTGACAGAAAGAGTTCTTGATACAGCAAATTCACTTTCTTTTGTACTGACACAAATGATCTCCTTCTCCTGAACAGAGCTGTAAAGCCACCAACCCCTCACTGCTCTATCAGTATTGTCTTCTGCACCAGTTAAGAGGTTTTGACTAATAAAAGTAACATGACAGGTGTAAGTGAAATAAAGGTTAAATAAATTTGCTTTTCTTCCCAGTCAAACTCACATTATGTACTGCCTACACATTCATATTTTTGTTATTTCTTGTCCAAACCAGTTTCCCAAATTATGACAATTACCTTCTTTGGCTTTTCTTTCAAAATCTCTCACTTCCAAAACGCCTCCTCGTTCATAATCTGAAAAAGATGTGAGAAAACATCATCATAGACCTGATAGCATCTGAGCTCTTTATCTAAGCTGACCCTAGAGTGCAGCTCAGCGATGCTGCCCTAGGAGTGAGACCCGTTTGGAACAGAAGACAGAGCTGCAGGAGTAACTGGAGCCCTGAGCATGTTTCATGTGCTGAACTCTGAACACCAAACTGTAGTGACAGATAAATGTCATTCCCTCGAGGCATTTTGTGTATCTCCTCTTTCTCAATAACATTCCTTTCCTCTGCTCCCCATGGCTCCAGCCTCCAGGGTTCCTCTGTCTACCTTCTGGTTGACCTGCTGGTTGATAGGTAGTAGATTATCCCAAATTTACCGATGAGGTTGGTGTCAGCTGCTCGATCATAGTAATAGGAGAAAGCATAGAAGGAACTTCCACGAATCTCATCTGGTTGGTGAAGTTTCCCTTTGACAACCTTGAGTACTTCTAAATAGCAAGGCTTGAATCCTGTTTCTCCTGTCAGGAAAAACACAGATGGGGTGAGCCAAAGAGCATATGCATGAGATGGAAGGAACAGTGGCAACGGGAGGAAAAATGAAAGAAGCAGAGATAAAAACATCAGAGGAAGAGCTTAGATATCCCTTCTGTAATCCAACATGGCACCTGCACACAGGCAAGGACTCTAGAGCACCATCATCAAATAGAACTGGTTAGAGCAGATCACTGCCATGTCTGAAAGAAGCACCACACAAACTACTTCCATGTCAGACAAAACTCCATTGACGTGTTCTGTAGTCAGCAGAATCGTCTACATTTGCTGCCACCTGTTATATAAAACCTTGATTTCCCTCCCCATCACACTGTAATTCTACTAACCCTCTCCACACACACCAAATCTGCAACTCAGCTCTCATGTTCCCTGATCTGTTCAAGTCTGTGATGGTAGCAGACTCACCCTCTCTGCAGCATTACAGACTTGTTATTATTAGAGACTCTTAAGAAACAGTTCCACAAGTGAGATTAACTGGTAGGCCAAAATGTTTGTCCCCTAACACAGACAGAATTTTTGCACTTTGCTCAAAGCCTCAGAAAAACCTCCCTTATTTGCACAAGTAATTCTCAACATTTCCTATAAAGGTATAATTTATTATAAGAGCTCACAGTCAGAGGACAGGGTACAGGTCAGCTACTCTTACAGCTTCAGATTTTAATTTGGATTTCTCAGAAGTCAACCTCTTCAAGTGGGCAGGTATCCTTCATATCCCAATCATCATCAATTAACTGATGAAATATTTGACAAGGAAAAACTCAGATTCTGGAGATAAGACTTATTGTAAAAGAAACAAGTCTCCTCAATTTACCTTCTTTGTTGCCACCATACCGGTATTTCACTCCCCCAAAGTGCCACTCTGCCTCCAACTGCCTCGGCAAACAAGAACTGCGGAACATTTGTCCATCCACAACTGGAATGAGAGCAGAGAGGAGAGTCAGAAAGCACAGAATTTGACACAGCTATTGATGAATATGCAGAACCAGAAAAGGCTGAAAGATCTTCATTAAAGTCTTTAAGCAGAAGTACAAAAATCTGAATTGATGGATGTGGCACTAACTGATTACGAATTAAGGACCTGTCTCAAGTCTGGAAAAGTTGTGTCCATTTTGTCCTGCAAACAGCACAGCAGCTGGGCTTGTCATTTCTTAATGAGACAAATGATACAAGGATATCTGGATAATAATGGCTATTCCCCACAAATAAATGAGGTAATAAACACACAGATACACAAACCCTAATGACAGCAGATAACCAAGACAAACAGCAACTGAGCAATGAAGACAAAAATTCCTAAGGCAGAGATCAATGGCCACTACAGGATCCACTGAATGTACCTTTGAAGGGTTCAACCAGAAATACTGTAACTGATAAGAAGAGAACATGATTAGTGCCACGCACACAGGTCTCACATAAAAAGCAAGCTTCTAACAGAATGCTTGAGGCAGACTGTGGCACAGCAAAATTTACTATGTGATGGTTAGGGAAAGACTCAAAGGCTGGGAAAGGGGAGAATCAAGGGAGCAGTGAAGTGCAAGTATGGCAAACCAGAGGGGACTATAAAAGAAGACAAGCACAAGTAAGCAGGCAGCTGGTCAGTGTGCTTTTCTGTGTGAGCCTCATGACCAGTCACTGCAGTCTGTCCTATTTTCTTCTTAATCACTATTCCCAACTATTTTTGATTTGAGTACATTCCAGTAATTATCACAAGTCCAGCTAGCTATCAAGTAAGAATCCAGAAGGTGGAAAGACCCCAGGTTCTGGCCAGAGACTAGACAAAAGGCCCAAGCTCTGGGTGAGAGACTGGAAAGACTCAGGAATGTGAGTATGCACTCAGGTTCATGAGCGAGAGCGTGTGATGTACTTGTGGGCTTCCATCTAGACTAGGTGGTGCACACATCAGCTCTGGGGAACACCACAGGCCAGGCAGATACCAGAGGGGCCTACAAAGTGGGTTTGGCCTAAGCAGCAACCCTCAGGAAAAGGATCTATTCATGCTGTTTATGCTTCGGTGGATGCTGTGTTTGTGGCTGGCCATTGCGTTTGTATGTTCCCACATGTGCATTTCTGGAATTTGCGCTCAGGTGTCACTGCTGGCTGAACTCAAAAATAGGGAAAAGCAGCTGTCTCACAAGAGAACTCCTTAACAAGTGGTAGCTGTTTTCAGACAAATATATACCATCAGAAACATAGAAAAGCACAAGATACAGAAGTCAAGACACACAGGAAATGGGCTGCTGACACAAAGGCTAAGTCTAAGCATCTCTTCAAAAATCTTGCTGTTTTATCATATGAACATACCTTCCATGTTCAATGCTCCAAGAGTTGCCAGTCTTGCAGCTTTTAGTCCAAACCCCAAATAGCTGTGAACATCAAAGATAGACATTATAGTCTTAATTCCTGCACATCTGGTATGCTTTACCCATACCCCTCTTCCTAAGTCCTGGAACACCCAAACCAAATTTCCTTCCTCTGTTTCCCACAAGGTTCCCCTCTCTAAAACAGAGTTCCCTTTGCCAGAACAACCCTGAGGGCCAAAAGAGTGACACAAACCCAAGAAATACAAGGAGTTGGAAAATAGGTAAATCTAAAACTGCAGAAAGTGGTTAGAGCTGATGTGGCATTTATACAAGATGATCATGAAAAGCAAAAATGCACCACCAAGGTGCATTTACAAGGGAGAAAGAAGGGTATGTGCTGAGTGCATAAGGAATTGGGCAGCCACTCTTATGTCACACACACAAGACCATGTGCTCTTCGGGCAGAGTGCAGAACCTCTCACTAAATGGGAACCGTGGCTTTGTGTGAAATTCACCTGTTTGACTCCACAGGTAACTGCTACGTTCATTATAAGCTAGAATGTGAACAGCGTTTATGGGAATGTCATCACACATTGTAGCAACACAGATTAAAATCCTGTTGATCCTTTCATTCCCACCTCTGTATGTGGCCACTTACCCCTTTTGTCATGTCATTTTAAATGTCTGCAAAATATTCAGAGTTAAACTAACCTCCAGCTCTCTCTCAATTTTTAGGAGATGATTTTTCAATCCCAATTATTTTAGGTGATCTAATAGACTATATGGATGACTACAGCACTCAGTTACATCAGCAGATGTAAGGAGTAGGAGAGGATGACTATCAGACCAGCTCTGCTGTCAAGTAAATAGATTCTATAATTGACTGAGATGGTAATGTTCACTCCATTAAAGAAAAAGTCTCAGGCAAGTCCTCTTTCCAAATCTCTGATCATGCTTAGTTCTGACTACTGGCACAACATCTACCTTTCTGCTTGTTTCAGAATATTTGGCTTGAATGCAGTCATAAGAATTCTTCTCCTCAAATATGGACTCATAATGCTTTCTTTTCATTTGACAGACTGCCTAATATTCCCTTGTAGTGACATTAACCATAAACCTGGAATGTTTCCAGCCAACTAATGCCATGTTCCACTTCTACTGTTTCATGCAGATAAGTAGTAAAAAAGTCATGGTCTGTGCTGCTGGTACCAGGATGATATGGCTGTTAGCTCAGGGGCTGCAAAAAGACTGATTTCCCCAGTGGAAATAGCAGTCTTTTGCTCCTCACCTGTGGGTATAGAGCTTGTAGGTGCTATTAAACATTTCAAACGAGGTAAGAAAATCCCCAGGGGTTTCCTTCAGAGTTTCCTAAAAGTTAAGTAAAAGAAAAAAAAACTTTTAGTTTACATTATGCAATAAAGAATAACCAACTTTAATGTAATATCACAGATATACCCATAGAGTTTACTGCATACTCATCAGATCTGCTTTGAAAACAAAGAACAGTTTTCCAGTGGTGCTACAGCTGTAACATCTGCAGCTTTTAACACTGATTTATTTACATGCATCTTTGTGTTACTTCAATGTATATCAGGGAAGCACAACAGATCAGGATCAAAACACTTCCTAATTCAGGCAACCTGAATTTTTCTAGAGTTCTTACAAGCTACTCTATGTGTACGGAGTCCCCATCAAAATCAGCTGCACTAGAAGTGCTATCAACTTTTGCAAGTCACACTAGGCACCTAAACTGAGGTACTCAGAAGAATTAAAAATACAAAGTACAAGGCCCATTTTCACCCTGTCAAATGTCTTGCCGGTACTCAAGGAAACACTGTGACCAGTCACTCCCAGTCTTAGGGCTGCTTCACCCAAATTAGCCTCTTGTCTCACCACCTCAAGTCTTCTCCCTCTCACAGTCTTCCTTCTGTGCACACCTCCATCCCACTGGTACCCTGACCTATCTTCTTGACAGACTAACTCACACTCTTGTAAGGCTGAACCACTTTAGCGATTATTTACTGTTTCTTCATGTCCAGTCCCCAAGCTCTCCATCCCAGTTTCTGTCTCTCCTCGTGGCCTCATTCTCCCATCCCTTCTTGGCTCTGTGCACTCACATTAGACACTGTTATTCTGGGCCAAGCAGCAGAATCTCCGAGAGAACTGAAGCTGCACAGTCCTGTAGTTACCATTCAAGTAAGGAGATCTAGATCTGGGTAATTTTTTCTAGAGTCCCAGCCAGAAGCCTGCTCAAAGCTGAAAGGAATGTGGCAGTATTCAGCTTCAGCTTCTCCTGACCAAATACAAATCAAAATTTGTCTTGGGTCTCAAACTGATTATCACTGAAATGACAGTCACATCCTTGGCCTCATACACACAGACTCTGCCATAGTTTGAGTTCTGTTACTAAACCTTACATCACAAAAACTTTTTAAAACGAGAGATCCTCAAAAAAAATTAGTTTGGGAAAACAATTGTCCTTTTTCACGCCCTACTTTCACAAAAAGGAGGCAGACACCAGACAGACAATTTCATAATTATTATGATTGGTTTTCAGTTGCTTTTGACTTTGGCAATAATGCCATGAAATTAAAATCAGATCCATGTGGTTATCATTATATGTTCTCTACTTGCTTGTAATTCATATTTAATTAATGAATCTCTTACTGTTACACTATTTTGTTCAAAACTAATACAAGAGCAAACATGTCTGCCTCAGATTGCAGGAAGGAAAAATTCTCACTGCAAATCAAAGGGAGGTATACCTGCCATTTCTGTCAGATGGGAAAAACTCCCAAAAACATACTGAGCTTATTTACTTGAACTTGACAACACAGGGGAGAAGCAGACATAGTACACAAGCAGGCAACATGAACCTTGACTCCACACTGTCCTACAAATTCACACCATTAGTCCTGGTCAGCAGCAAACACTCGAGGCTTTTTCCTGCAAGGCTCCAAGGCGAAATTTTAATCCTAAATTGCACTTCAGCCTATTTCACAGTTCTATTTATTCTCCAAAACTCTGACATGCAACACCCTTTCCTGTTGGTCCAGTGCCCAGTTTAGCAGGTGTTATCAACACAAAACAGAGGACAAGCCCAGCGTATACTTGACGCTTTGCTGAACAGGATAAGGTTGCATGCCATGTTTCCACATAACACACGACTGCAGAATTAAAATATCCTGATGTGAAAGCCATGTGTTTTGTGGTCATCAAACATCCTTTGAGAAGCTCAAGTTCTATCAACAAAAAATGTTAAAGAAATTACTCCTTCAGAAAGAGAAACATAAACAACACCACAATATGAAGGTACAGAATGTTATAGTGCCTTTCCATTACTCATGTAATTTTCTCATGCAAACTGCAGACTTGGGTCCCAGTTCAAACTGTTTCTAAAGAACTATAGAACTACTAAAAAATCCAGCAGAGATGTCTGAGGGACAGAGAGGGGAATTCCCAGAAGGAATGAGAAGAAATTGATAAGAAAACAGAGAACTGACTGCGCTGCTATTAAAGACATTTACCCCATACAACATTCCCCCCCTCCAAAACCTGGTGAAGATCTGTTATCAGACTGGAATGCGGAAGAAAAAAAAGATAAAACAGCCCCTACATTTCTTCTAATATTCAAGAATACTGCCTAGAAATGTTCTACATTTGTTGAATACACAGCCATATCAACATTAATAAGGCTTTCCCAGCCTGAGTCTAGAAAACAAAAGCTGTGTCTTTTTGGTTTTACTCATTTGCTTTCTTTTTATTTCCTTGTTATTCAGGCTCCTTTGTTTGCAAGCGACTATCAGCCAATGCTGATCTCAAAGGGAACGGAAATACAGATATTCTGTAAACCACAGATGTTGTTCTGCTTGTGCCACTGCTGACAAAGTGATATGAGAGGATGCAGCCGTGCTCAGGTCTCTCCACTGCCTTGCAGTCCCAACCCATGCACTTTTAACCACTCCTCACCTCAAACCGCGGCAGGAAAGTGATTTGGGTTGAGGCTCCTCCCAAGTCCAGAGTCCCAACAGTTTGCTGGTTCTGGCCAGACAGCTGCCCTGCAAACAACACCATGTTCAGAACAGCCCCAGTTCACAAATGCTAAAACGCAGACACTGTCTGGATGTTCAGGCAGCCACCAGGTAATCACAGTATCACAGCAATACAGGAGGGCTGAACTGCCCTCTAAAGAAAAAACCTCAGAGACAGCAGATAGGCAAACAGAAGGTATTATGGAAAGAGTCATAGACTTTCTTCCTTGATTCCAATCTCTCTTCCAAAGAGACAAAAGCAGATACAAAAGCAGATAAATCTCTAGTTATCAAGCAAAAGCTGAAAGTAAGAGACAAAGTATCTCCTGCAGTCTCCTGCAGAAGACTGTCAGGGAGAGTACACAAATTTTGCAACCATCATATAGCTGGTTAAAAGCAGTAGGGGAGGAAGTGCAGTAAGAGCCAAACCACCTATTATAATTTCTCTTCACCCAGAGCAGCTTTTCTGCTTGCTCATGTATCTCCTAGAGTGCTGATTTTCTTATCACTAGATTGCATTCCCAGAAGCTCTTAGGGCCCATAGCGCTAAGGCACCATGCCCTGCAGCACCACTGTAGTGGCACAACTCACACTGGGATGAAGAACACTGCAAGGCCTTGTTTCCCACACAATAGCAGTACCACTCTCCAATGCACGTTAGAGAAACCAGCTTGCCAGTGCCTCCCAGCCATGAGTAAATTCTGGCACCTTAGTGGTTCAGATGTCTCCTTCTTACTACAGACTCTGGAACACAGTCTGCCCAAGACAATCCACTGCTTTAGCACCGGTGACAGAGTGGGGAGGAAAACCATGGCCAAGGCAAAGGAATTTAGGGTGGTCACCTCCACAGAAGAGACTCAAGTTCAAGCTTAGAGAGTAGTTATGCAGAATTAACTACCTGTCAAAAAGTTCACAGTGATCCAGGCTAAAATTCCTGTGAAGAATGAAAAAAAAAAAAAAAAAAGTCACCACTGAATACTCCCATAATCTCCTGCCCACTGTTACCAGCCCTCCACATGTTATTTATTTACCTGGAAGTCATTACAAACTTAACCTAACCACCCCAGACTTCAGAGACTAATTCAAACTCATAATTAAATTTTATGATGCATGATTCATTCACACAAGTCTCATAAGCTGGAATGGGTAGGACTTTGTAATATCCACGTAACTGCAGCATGCACAAATCATATCTATTATCCAAACAACATACAAAGAAGTAATAAACTGACACAATGCACAAGCTTCCTAGGGCCCGTTTTTGCAGTCCAGCATTTCAATTCCTAATCTGAAAACTGCATTCACACCACTCTGTGTTTTAATCTTGAGGTTTCTATAATTACACTATAGACAGAGCAGCAACCAGTAAAACACAAACAGCTCCTTTGACTCCAGTGGCTTACTTGACACTGGCATGATTCTCACCCAAACACAGGCAAACATGTGACAGTAGAAGAGGTAGGGATTTTAAATAAACTTGGCATGCCACCCTGTGCTCTATTATGCCTCATTGGTCCTGCCCCCATCAATACAACAGTTCTCCCTACTGTACAATTCACCCATTAATCCTAGTGACAAACTACGCACTGCACCATACTTATCAAATACTTGAAGACTTCATGATACTTCTCCTTTTCTCTCGGCCCACGTGGACAGATTTTGGTCTTTAATCTTCCTCCACTTATTAGTTGTTTAAGCACTGTGATAATTCTTCTTGGTTTCCCTCAACACCTTCCAAACTGGCAATTTATCTGCCATAAGGAACCGTTCTGAACTGAACGTAACATGACAGGATGGCTCTTTTCATCAGGCATCCATACACATGATTATTACTTGCCTATTTGCCAAGGTAGTATGTCTGGATATGTAGCCAGAATGTTACAGTGTTTTTTTCTGCACTGCAAAATCATTGTTCACTCCAAACCTACAACATATTTCACCTTTTCTTGTATTTTACAGTACTTCCTTGCTACTTTACTAGCTGTATTTTCCCAACTGAGTATTTTTAAAATTACTATTATTTAGTTATCTATTTTTAATACTTGCCAATTATCCTTCAGTCTCCTCTAATATTCACAATCCCTCCAATTTTAGATTGAAAATTGATGAGCTAATCATAACAGGTTATTTTTAATTCTAATATTACAGAATTTACAAGGCACTTCCCATAAGCTTCCCAGCTTGCTATATTTTATCATGTAGCCTTTCAGAGGTGGACACAATCTTTTTAGCACCATTTCCCAAGAGCAGGCTTCAGCTGGTCAGCCTGCATCAGCCTGAATACTTATTGTTGAGACAAGGTTTTGCTCCGAAACATGTGAAATCTCTTTGTGTATCTGCATTTGTAGCCCAACACGTCACCAAGTAAGGAATACCACCTAGGAAAGGCAGGATTGCATTGTTTCAAACAGGGCAAGAAACCTTTTAGTTTTTTCCCCTTAGTTTAGGGACCATTTCTCTTTCCCTCTCACGTTCCTAAGATATCTCTCTTTTTCCCACTTCTCTTTGCTTTTACTTTTTACCCCTTCTAAAACATACCTTCATGAGATCCGTCCATGATGCCAACACTGTCCTCTGGAACAAGAAATGGTGATTCCTCAAAGACTTCCTTCACCTGAGGGAAGAAATAGTGTTTAGATTTCTTGGTCTTCAAGGTCTTGTTCTGCTCTGAGAGTGACAAAGTTGTGTTTTACACAGCAGTAGAAAATAAGACAAGTGTGTGTAGAGGCTAGGAAAGAAAAAGTACTGTAGATCTCTCTCCATGCCTTCCACCAAAGCAAGAGAGAGAATTTCAGGAACAGACAAGACATTCTGTGAGTTTCATGCTATCATGGGATTATGGTCTCTTTTCATAGATTAAATTCTCTTAGCTAAACAGAATTGAGAACTGAATGAAAAAAAAGAAAGATGAAACAGGGTGAACAATACAAGTGCATCCACAACCACTTAGTACTACCTCTGAAAGCAGAGCCTGAGCTTTCTCCTCCGACAGCAAGCGAAGTCCAGCTGTGGCTTTTAACACTACTGGGGTCTTCTTCCAGAGATGAGGTGGCACCGCATCTATGGCCATGTCCAGTAATTTTTTGACAGTTTCAGCACCCTAAAAGGAAAAATATGTTTTTCTTACGGTTTCCTCCTACAGGCCGTCAGAGAGTAGGCCTCTCAGTTTCCCCTCAAAACTTGTGAAAACATTATTCAATAGCAGAAGATACCCACATCCAAGATAAGTACAAAAGCCATGCTAGACATCTCATTAGAACATTAAAGAGAATGTCTGCACTGGAAGGAAAGGTGTATTCATAAATTTTAGGGAAGATAAGTATCATTGTTAGTGGAAGGTATTTTTTGGAAAGGATGGAGGGAGGTGAGGGAACCGATTACCTGACAAACCTAAACATCTTGCAGTCTGAGGAAACTAAATGGTGCAATTACTGACTGAGGCTACCAATGCAAAGGGAAGTACCTGTAGATTTCACTAAATGCAACAAAAGAATTCCAACTGTGTCCATAGCAAATATTGTAATTAAAATGCCAGCTGTGCAATGGTTACCACACAAGGTGCAGACATCACTGCTGGCTCTTGATTATTTTCACTGCTTTAACAATTACAGTTTGGCACTAGCAATAAACAACCTCCTGTGAAATGCCTAGAAATTTCTTTCGGGATGAGTTCTCCTCTCCTATCCAACAAACAATATTTACTGAAATCATACGTGATCTTATTAAAATTTTTTGAAAATCCAAAATCCATTCACTCTTCCATAAATTGTCACACTCAAATCCCTGTAGCATGGAATCCAACTCAGCAAAATGAGAAACCTGAAACCCCCATTATGTTACCCCCCAACTTCAAGGCTGCTAAAGCACACAAGACAGCATATCTAATCTGTCATTTCTCTGGCACCTCCTTTAGTTTGTGAAAGAGCTTCCTGTCAGCGCAGCTTACTTCAGAACTGAGAAAATTATTTGTAAATGAGACAAGAGTATGCATTTACTCACATTTGGGGTAGCTGTAGGGGAAATAAACATTGATGCTGCTAGAGACAAAAATCACTTTGTCTTTGAAATTCTCAAAAGCATATAGTCTAGTTATATAAACATTTAAGCAATTAATTAAGCCACTGTTCCACTGATGAAATATGTAAAACACCAGCTCCTATTTCACCATGTAAAATTAACTCACAAAAGTAGAGGAACAGGTTTAGAGAGACAGCAGTAGAACTTTTACATTTCTTCTTGACTTTTTGTGATAGCAATCAGTAATACTTGAACTGCTTGGTGGAATCTAAGTGATATTAACAGCAAGACCAACTCCCAGGGAATGAAGGATAGCCTTACCTTTTCAGGCTGATCAGCATATGCAGACAGACCTGGCTTCACAGACTCAAAGATTTCCCCTTCCAACTCTGGAAGGTTTTCTGCACAAACAAAACATTACATGATACAGTCAACAACTCAATCCTTTTTCTTTAAAATAAAGATTGCCCTCAACTCCTGTAAAGTGACTATCCTTGATTCCCCTTACAAACAAGATTATTCCCCCCCTAAAGTAAGTCTTGCTCCTTCACTTCAGGAACATATTTAGCAGAACGTTGCCCTTGTATCCTCCAAGTTCACAAACAATTTACTAATAACATGTTGCTATATTTAAAAGTATCTTCATTTAGCATTTGTGAACTACAGTAAGTTACAACAATGCAGCATAACTATTGCCTATTCTTAATAAAATTTCTTTCCCTTTCTGTCCCCAAGCTAATTGTGAAATATTAGTGCAGATTAAGACACACACAATCAACTCCCAATTATCCTTAGGTGATTCATCCAATTCACAAAGACAGAACAGAGCTGACTGTACTCAAGTACTTGGCTGAGAAGCCAAACAAGTTTGACCACTGCTCCCAGGGCAGCCTGGGTGTAGAAGCTATCCCTGAGTATCAGGTATTACAAGCCAGGCTGAGTCCAACAGAACTGGACCTTGTACCAGTCCTTCCAAACAATGGATGAAGTCATGCAAAGACACATCTGTACGATGTGACACAAGTCCCAGCAACCAGCCTTCAACCTTTGCAAACCTGCTGGCTCACTGTACCCAAGCTAATTCATCCTCCCTGAATCCTGTCACATGTGCAGCCAAAACTGGGCACCTCTGCACCATGTGAGCAGCATATACACTGGAGTGTGGTGCATCTGAGCACAGTTCTCCTGGAAATGGCTCAGACCTTCAGCATACTTAATAACTCTCTAATTTACTGATTCTAATTTGCTACAACATGCGACAAACATATGCAGAATTCAAGTATCTCTTGTTAAAATTTAAGGTAACATGCAAATTGACAAAAACAGCATAAGTATCTTTTCATCTCAGTGGGATACTCCTTTTAAACAGCTGCAGAGATGAAAATGTTTGAAAATTCAGAACTCTCCAGTATACCCAGAATTGTGTCTCTGAGACTCAAAAGACCTACAGAAAAGGTATTTACACAGCAGAACACCAAGACAAATGGACAATAAACACCTGCAGGAGGACCACTTGAAAGACAAACTGTAGAAATCTTCAGCTGCCCCCAAATGCTGAGCTGGCAAAAAACAAAACTGTTTTGAGAAGTTGAAACCTAAGTCAACATACACGGGGGTCTTACCTGGGCTCTTCTGCACAAAGGTGTAAATATGAATACGGGTTCCAGTGCTTCCTGCATCAAACATGATGCCATAAAAAGTGTTTACTTTGGCGTTTATAGGGCACACATTAGGTGGAAAGAAATCCTGAAACCACATTACTCTGTTCGAATGTGAAAGAACAAAAGGCAAAGAGGAAAATGCCAATGCTATAAGGATGGGAAGTCTAGAAGATGCCATCTTGCCAGGACCCTTTGAGGCTGTCAAGCACGTATCAGCAATCACAGAGCTGCAGAAGGTCCTGAAGAGAGAAAACAAAAAAAAAGCAGGAACGGAAATTACCAAGAGCTCTCTCCTTTAAAACTCTGTCAAAAAAGAAAATAAATAAATCATTCCATATACATATATTCTCCCTTTAGGTGCTTTTCAACACCTCATCCAAAAAGAGTTGTTTTATTGCACTTAGTGCTACAACTACATCTAACTGATTTGTTCTTTCAGAGTAAAGGTTTCTCCATCTCCCAAGCGCAGAAGAGATGAAGTAGTTTGCTTTCCAGTATCTCTAGTTTTGACTTTTAGACTATTTCCTTCTCTTACCTGTCTTGCAGATTTTCAACATTCAGAGTCCCCAGAACCTCCCAAAAGCCCAAATATTATCTGAAAAGAAGCATCACCAGAGGGGAACTCTGGGCAGAACCACTTTACTCTAACATTTACACACTTGAGATGCTGTGGCAGAACACAAGTGTTATTCAGAGTCACAAACAAAGAGAATTTCATCTCAGGCTAAGAACAGCTGCTGGGAGAGATTAGCACACAGAGAGAATGAAGGCATATCCTTCTAGCACCATCTCCATCTCTGAGAAAAGCCTGTGCTGCACAAGAGGGGCTGAACTGAAGTGCACCTGGGCTCTGCCTCTCAGTATTTTTTCATATTTTTCTTTTATGTCTTTTTGGTTTGGTTTTTATTTTTAGAATTACAAACAACAACAACAACAACAAAAACTGCTAGCAAAACCCACACACTCTAGCAAACCTAAAGCAGTTGCCCTGAACACTCAGGTTGCTTACACAGCTTCTAACACTTTCACAGGTCAAAGGCCCAAAGCTGTGTTACACAGTATTGGATATCAAGATACAACTACATCTCCCCTTAACACCTATCTCTTTGCATGCATTTTTTCCTAAGAAATGCTAATAAAAGACTTGGGCCCAGGCAAAAAGGAGGAGAAAATATAGGCATCTTTAACAGCACAAAAGAGCATGTGGCCAGATGTCCCACCATACGCAGTATCGCCTGCACCAACCCACACACAGAGCACTCAGCACACAGAAGGTGCAAACAGCTCCTTATCACTTTCCAGACACTTGGTAACACATCCATCCACCCACAGCACTGAATGTTCTACTTTATATGGCTGCTCATCAGCTCTGCCCAAGACCCTCGCCCACTGCTTGCTCTTACATTTCACTGTCTTTTAGCAATCTGCCCAGTCCCACCATGTTAATTCTCTTGAAATCTTTACTTGCTGTCTCTATCCTACATTTATTCATTCCTAAACCCTCTCCTTTCCTTTCTATGTGAGCCTGCTATAGCCTCTATTTCCACACACCTTTCTCCCACACACACACAGCTCACTTATACTCCACTACCTTTTATGCCAGATTCAGCCCTTGTAAGACTTTTATTATTTCCATCTTTCACCTTCGTCCCCAGTTACAGCAAAGTGAGATTAACTTTTACCCATTCTCAGCAAAAAATGTCACATTCCTCAGGCGTCTCTCTAACTCACTCCAGCATTCTGCTATGTCTAGGGCCAACAAAGTGCATGGCCCACTGCAGATGGGTAACCTCACCTGTCTGCTGTGACCTTTATTTTTGTCCTCCTGTTCCAAACAAATGCAGAGAGATGCGGGCAGAAACAAGCACAGACTCCTGATCCTCTCTGCTTTAGAAGCACACTCTGAGAAGAACTGACCACAATTTCACTAGCAGACAACAGCCCTGGCCACTGTCTGTGACAGATCAACTCCAACTGCAGTAATTTCTAAAGTATCCACATTTTATGTGGAAAGGAGTAAATATCTAGTTCTGTAACGAAGCCTTCTCCTGAAGAGAGTTTTTTAGAAGTGCCCAGCAGTTTGGCAGTTTTGTAGTTATGGATTTGTACTAAGATGCAGCTGGCATTACCCAGGTTTGCTTCATCACAGCAAGGAGGGCTACTGAAAATCCAAGCAGCTGTGCTGTTTTAACAGAACATAAGGGGCATTAGTGAGAGCCACCTTCCAGCAGGTTCGAAGAGGTGTTCTTATTCTCATGCAATGTAAGGATTTTGTTTGATGAACTATCACAAATACAACCCAAGCACCTGCCTTAAGAACAAACTCCAGAGTCCTATTACAAACAGCACGTGACACTTATGTAAGCCTCAGAATCTCAGATGATCCGAAAATATCTGAGCAACTGCCATCATTAACTCATACTTTTCTTGCCAGATCTAAGAGAACCTTAGCCTCCCATGAAACTCCCCCACGAAGCTTCTCTTCTCTGTCCTTTTCAGATATCCACCACCATTTCACACTTTCTGTTTTCTACATTTCCTCTGACATTTTTTTCTTTCCACTTTCATACTTCTAAGGACAAATAAATGAAATGAAACAACAAACTCACAACAAATCACCTTGGGATTTAATTTTCTTCTCCCTCATTAAGAATGAAAAAAGCACACTGAGCCTCTTCAATGAATGGTGAAGTCCATTTAATCAAGCACACTAGCAGAACAATGTCCTCAAGAAGAACGAAAATAGATGAGAGTAAGAAATCAGAGACAAGAGAGAGAAACCAGCAGAGCATAACAGAAATGGCAATAGAAAAAGAATTTGGAAAGACAGAAACAAAAAAAAAAGTATGGAAGAAAAAATTTAGGCTAGAGATAGACAAGAGGTAAGTTACTGAGAAGGAAAAATATTTTCAAAACAGTTCCTCTCAAACAATTTAAAAGTCCTAGCTGGTATCAGAATAGAACAGGGTGGAGAAAATGAACAACAAACAGAAAGGAGAAAGCAGGTAATCGTAATGCGAGCCCAAGCTCATTAACACAATCAAGCAGTTCAGCAAGGTAAAGCTTACAGATCCCCATCAGTAGGCTCAGTTACTGTCTTTCAAAATGAGCAGTAATAATCAGCATTATGAACACGTTAGGCACACACCTGAAGCCGGATGGAAGCAACAGCTGTTCCACTCCAGAGGTTCCTAATGAAAACCACCTTTGGAGCACCACGACAGGAGACACTGTGCCTGCACTTCTCCACGTTCGCTGTCAGCTAAAAGGAGTGGACTATGTATCAGGCAAATCATAAGGTCATGAAGGGCACATCAAACATCAATCGAGTTGTTTTATTCAAATTCGAGTTTAACATTGCTCAATACAAGCAGTGAAACATGCTCATATAACTACACAGGATGAATTTCACGAAGTTGAAAGTTAACTGAGTTCAAGTTAGTAAAACATTTACACAAATGCTACAGTTGACTTCAACATCCCTGAGGCCTGAGCCAGCAAAACAGGACAGAACACTCATTTCCCAACACAAAGAAACACATGTAAATGTCATCTGTATACAGCAGATTCTATGTACTAAATGAAAAACCTAAAGTACATCCAATATAAAAATTTGGAAGCTATGTTAACTATATGATCCAAAAATACTGAGATGTTGCATGGAGACTTCCAAGACTGAAAACATGAATAGGAAGGAAAAAACCCTCAACACACGACCCCCTAAACGAAAACCTCAACCAAACTCTCCTTAAACAACAAAAGTAAAACAATACCATAATAACAACTAACCTTAAGACAGCAAAACACAACCTTACTTAGAGTTCACCATACACAGAAACACTGGTGTCTCTGTTTTCAAGACAAGAAATAGTCAATACTTGACTATTTCTGACAAAATAATATGCAAAACACAAACCACAGAACAGAAGCATCTCCCTGTAAAAACGAATGGGATCTCAGGGGAGGGAAAAGCAGTTTACCTGAGATACACAAGAATTTCCCTTCTGTTTCCTAACATAATATTGGGAAATATTTGGGGATACACAAAAATATTCAAAACTAATTATAAATATTAATGATTCATAAATAGATAGGCAAATATTTTAGGAAACGAACAAAATTACGTAATTAAATTAATATCGTTCTTCCATGCTGAAGCACTCCAAAAATCATTCAGAATGGAAAGTCTTCCATGCTAAAAGAGTAACAAAATCTATTTTCCAGATGAGCGGCTCTTGTGGTCACAAGATCTATCTCCCAGATGAGAGCTTTAACACTTAACACTCATGGCTAAATAAATACTTTTTAACCTTTCTTTTTTTTCCAGAAAAAAAAAGTTATTACATTTTTTCTGGACTTATTTTTATCTATTGAAAAAAACAGCTTTCTTGGATTGTTGAGCCAAAAATTTAAGCTTCTCAAAAGTACACTGTTTAGAAGACACAACAGAAGGAATAACTAAATTCAACGGCAAAATTTTCCAGTATTTACACAAAAATAATGGCACAGTGCTTTTTGTGCACATACATTTTCGGTGAAATTCTGACTCCGGGGGCAAAAAGTAGAACCAGCTCACGAACATGCGTTATCAGAAGTTTTAATCTTTCTTCCCCCGTACCGAGGCTCCAAATACACATTATTTATTTATTCACATTTCTGGCCAAGTGGGTTTTCAATTCTACTCTTTAATTAGACCAAGGCAGCTTTTCCAGGAGACCGCTACACTTCCTTCCTGCGGTGTGGGCACCCCTTCAGAGCCGCGAAGGCGCACACCTGCGGGGGCTGTAACGGCACCTTTTCCTGGGACAACTGGTATTCCGGGAGACCCGACCTTGGGTGCGCACAGCTTTGGAGTGCGGAGGGCTTTGCTTCCATGCCAGGCTGGCAGCACCCCGGCGCTGACTCCCGCAGCCGCTCCCCGGGAATGCCCTGGAGACGGCGCCTCAGGGCCCCGCTCGACCCCGCCGCCGCTGGGGCTGTCGGCTCTGTCCCTGCCGCACATCCCGGCGCCAGCGCGTCCTGCCTTGCTCCATTTCCCACAGCTGCCACCTAAACCCTCGCCCTGAACGTGCCTAAAAACCCTCCCTACCTTCCTTTCCTCTCCCCTGGCAAAAGCCTCCGCGGTCCTCCCTGTGCCCCGCCGGCGGCGGGGAGCGCGGCCCGGGACTCCGCGGCTCTCCCCGGAACCGGCACCGGTGGCGCTCGGCAGGAACACCCGCAGAAACGCCCGTCCCCTCCTCACCGGCCGGCCCGCGCTGTCACTTGACCGGGACGGGGCGTCCTCCCGCCCGCTCCCGGGAGTAACGGAGACGCCGTTTTCGCGTGTCTCCCGCCGCCTGCCCGGCCTCGCACCCAGCGGAGCGCCCTCCCGGGGCGCAGGGAGCGAGCACGGCTGGGGGGGCTCTCCCAGCCCGGGAGCGGCGGGACGGCGGCCGCCCCGCGCGCGCTCCCGATCCCGGCGNGCTGAACACCGAGCGAACCCGGCCGAGAGGCGCGGCAGTGGGAGGGGTGTTCAGCACGTGGTGGACACGGAGAGGCTGAAGGGCTTGTTCAGCTCGAAGAAAGAGAAGGCTGGGAGGGAATCTGATTGCTGGGTTTGGCTACATAGAGAAAACGGAGCCAAACTCTACTCAGAACACAATGAAAAAGAAGCCCGATGCTGTGGCTCCCATTTGCTCTATCACAAATTCTTTCATTTCACCCCTGTTCCTACTCTTCGAAATCTAAGTACCAAGCAAACCCCTTTTACAGTTAGAAAAAGAAACCGAAAATGGAAACAAAAGCTCAATTACTTTAACATCCTATTTATTGAATAAGAAGATACAAAAGTGATCCCCAGGACATTGACTAGGTCAGTTGGTAGGAGACTATTTTCTTGCTCATGTCCCAGTGCTTGCTTTCAGCTTATCTAGTATAAAAGATCTTACTTAGGCATTTTTCCAGCCGGCGTATTTTCTTTCTGTATCTGTCATTTTTTCTCCTTTTCTCAACTTCCTCAGCACTGCACCACATCTGTAGCACAGACCAGACATCCGCAGTATAAAGTGGAAGCACTGGAAATGGCCTTATGGCACGTGACCAGAAAATCTGTGAGAGAGACTGCGAAAACCCAGCGCTAACCAAGTAGGGTGGAGATCAAACAACTGCAGCAACTACTAGAAATGAAGGATTGAGAGATGGGCTGAGTGAAGAACATAGCCCAGAGTATCTTAAACGACGGGACTGAGGTGGAAAAGTTCTATATAGATGCTCTGTAACATGTGAATCTAGAGATGTTAACCAGTAGAAAGCGCTAAAAGGCCCAAACTGTCTATAACACAAAAAACCAAAAAAAAAACCCAAAAAATCCCCCAAAACGTGGAGGCATGTGCAGGAAAAGAACAATTTCTTCAAATCAAAACAACATAAATAGCACAAATAATGTGCACAGAGACCTAGAGGAAGCAAATAAATGCTACTGGTATGGACACATTAAAAACTAGTGTCTATCTTCCTAGATAGACACATAAAAAATCCTTTGCATGATAATATTTTTTGGATTTGGTATGCTTATGGAGACTTCTGTAGTGAGACTAACTGTATGCATTGCAGTATCCTATAAATTAGTAATGACTTTGTGGGTACCTAATTTCAATTAGGTTATAACTTTTGGGTCATTATTTCTATGGATTAAACTAAAGGTAAACTCTTAAAAGAGTTCTTTGCATATTCTGCCATGTCTAATGGAATTTGATAGAGAACTTCCCCTATAGATGTGCTTCTGTAGTTTTATTTTAATAATTATTATTGCTGCTTTTTTGTTTTATAGGCATTGCTTTTTCTGGCATTGCTCTGTTGCTTTTTACTCATTCCAGAGAGCTAACACTGTTTTACACATACAGAATCCATGAATGATATGACTTTGAAATTTTCTTCTAATACACTTATCTTTTCCATGTTTTTCAGGGAAAAAAAAAACATTTTGAAAAACTGGATATCAGTAAGTTGACATGGGAACAAAAAGAATGTGTTCTGCAATTGCTTTTTGTCCAAATGAATGGCACAAATCCATGGTAATCTTTTCTTTCTTCAGTAGGTGGATGCTGAATAGGGGTGGTCACTCCAGGTCAGGCGATTCCAGTAAGGTCTGAATCTAACAAAAGAATCTAGCTGTGTGGCTTGGTGTGAGGTACTTTTAAGTTTTTGAAAAAGTTGATACACTATATACTGATTTTTCACAGGCACCAGACTATACTGCTAGATCTTTGTGCATTGTATCAAAAGAAAAACCAGTGGAAATAAATTTTGGCATTGCTAAGGTCGAGAGTAGAAGTTAGGAGAATTAACTTTGCTCAGTGTAGTGGGATTTATTTTGTTCAGCCATTAATGGATCTCTATCCAACTTTACCAAACACGTAAATAATGTCTATTGTGACAGTAGCACTCCCCATGCATATTTCCTTATAATAAGAGTATTGTAAAACAAACTTCCCAATATTAAGAAGCACAAATATCCACAGCCAGTTTATGAAAAGTTTACTTACTCTATGGTTCATTGCTTTCTGCATAAGAAATGTGGGAGCATGACTTTAGAGATACCTAAAATATAGCTTACCCTGAAATTCAAAGTTCAAGCAGAATTAAATATATTACAAACTGTGAACTAGGACATAAGATCTATAACAGTGTATCTATATGCACATGAATGTTTGTGTGACAAGAGTGGCGTATTTTTTATTAATTTTAAAATCTGTTGTTGTGTTGATCTTTCAGCAGCAGGCATTTAGATTCAGTTCTCATGAGGGAAAAAAAGTCTCATGACCCCCTAAAGCCTTCTCTTATTGAAAAGCAGCTTTATATTTTCTGGAGGATGCTCTTGTGAAAGTCCATTATCATACAAGGAGACACATTTTCAGCTAGCACAGTGAGTTTTGATTAAAAAGGCAAAATCTATGCAGTTGATGTTGTGTTCAGTATAGAATCAGAGAGGGTAGACCATGATAAAGACTCATATGCCTGATTTTCAGATACCAACTCAGATACAACTTTATTGCTAATTATAACACTCCAAGGCAAGCAATGTCAGCTTACCCTGGAGGAATATGTAGGGCGGGGTTCTGGCATGCACAGCTTGTCAGTTGTGAGGCAGTCAAGCACACATGCCAAAATGTAATACTCAGACATCAAATTACCAGACAAAGTTCATAAGCAGGAGCCTTGGAGGCATTTATACATAAAGATATAGAAAGATGTGAGACACTTCCTTTGGAAAGGTAGGCTGCAACTTTCCAAAATGGAAGTGGATTGGAGCCTTTTTTTGACACAGACAGGAAAAAAACCCCTAGGAGTGGAAGTCACTGGGCCCAATTGTCAGAGGTGGTTAAGCCATTTTAAAACAATTTTTGGACTTAAGAGTATTAAATAGCTTTTAGAATCTAGATTTCAGTGCCTTCTAGGCAAGAAACTATTTTTAATAGTATTCAAAGGGTTGACTATGAAATTGTATTTTAATAGTCTAAAGAAATTTATTATTAGATACTTTAGATTATACTTTTGTATACATAGAAGATACATTATTTAGCTTATTTTTATATCAAATATTAAATAAAAAGGAGAATAAATAGATGAATGGAAAGCAGTAACAGCAGTGAGACGAGGCAGGTAAATCACAATCAAATAGCATCTGCAGCTTGATATAAAAAGGCAGTTCGTTATTAAAAAAGGAATGTACAAGATTTGTATTTCTAGTACAGTTACTTAAAACTATTCATGTAAAAATGTTGTTGGAAGTGTGGATAATTAGAAAAGACGTTTGCACAAAAAGATCATACAGGTGTCTAAAAGATATCTGGAGAAAGTGCAGGGATAGTCCTGCAATTCTTCAGGGATCAGGTAACCTTGATAATAGACTGCTTTTGTTACAGAAGATGGATTTTAGAATTTCTAAAGGAAAGATATAATGGGTTTTAATAGGACAACAGAAAAGTCAGAATAGCAATACTGATTAGGGAGAAAATTAAGGCATTTTGAAAGTAAATTACTGTAGACAGTATTAGAGGCTGTTAATTAGTATTTCCTTCCTAGGTGCTTGAATGAATGCCAATGTCTTAATGGTAATTTACCGAGAATATTTTACCTTTGCAACACAGAAAATACTTCTCCCAACCTAATATTTATTACACAGCAGGCCACATTATCAGATTCATCATCTTCTGCAGTGATCCTTCCACATATTCAGATGTTAACACCATAGAGCAAGTAAGGCAGCTGTATACTTCCCATGAACAGCAGCCAGCAATTAGCAACTCACCTGCACTTTCCACTTTGAAAGTTGGCTTCTGAGTAAGCCTGTGAGTTCTAGATCCCCTGTCTGCTGCACTGCTGCTTTGACTGTGTGTTTGAAATCCATCTGAAATATACTTATTTTTCTCCTCCTTAAAGACCTTATTCTTGCCCAAGCCAGGAGCTTGCAAGACCCTGTACAAAGCACTAGGATTTGGACTAGTGGTTAGAACCCTGTGTATAAAGAGTTGGTATAACTTGGTGAAGAGATATTTTCATTTTGTAATAAAACCATTCACGTGAAGCTAAAGAGATTCTGTGATCAACTTATGTGTACGTGGAAACAGAAACAAGGCATTCCTTGAAATGCTGTGTGAGGAAATTGGTACAGACGTCCCTGAAATTCTGTAAAAGATGTATACATGGGTTACAAGAGTTGCAGACCATCCCCTGTGAAGAGGGGAATAAAATCAACATCACCCCCATATAAGGTCTTACCAAGGAACAGTCATAGTCTGTGGAAATATATGAGAATGTTTTTAATTAGTAATCAAATTGCAAGGTGAGAATTTCCCTCTAGTGTGTAACAGACAAAAAACCAAAATACAAACATTAGTGAATGCACAGCAATTGCACTAATATAGAGCTGTCTAGTATCTGGTAAAGATACAAGGCATCTTTACCAGAAGGCAGAATACAAAGTGTTCACATTCAGATTGTTTAATTAGAACAAGTAATGGTTACAATCATTAGAAGAATATTCTTTTCCATGAGTGCTTGAGTGAGATCCCTGCAGATCCTTCATGGCTGCATCATCTTTCAGGAACCAGAAATAAAAATATAGGTTCTCCAGCTCCAAATGCACAGATTCTTAAAACCAGGGTATATATACTAAGCCTTACTCTTCTTTAGCAATAGGAACTTGCAGTCCCAAGAGTACATGACTGTGTTTCAGCAAATGTGACAAGGAGTCAATCAATCAACACAAGAAATACAGCTACAGTCAGGAAAGGAAACCAACAGATAAGGCCTGGCTGCTTTGTGATTAAAAAATGTGTTCTTTCTTCCTACTGACCTCTCCACTTACGCTCCATTTTATTCAGACCTACATGGTGCTGTGACACAAAGATACATGGTTATGTTTCTACTTCCCCAGTTTCATTATGATACAGGACGTGTAGGCTTGTATCTGTTAGCACAGTGAAAAGGCACCAAACAACTTTCAGGTATAATGGAATTGCTGGCAAGCTTGAGCATACAAGCCACAGACAGAACAGGAACAGAAGTTTTCAAGCTGTCAGAGGCACAGTGAAGGTCACTGTACCATACAGAAATTTCTTTCATCCTCAGACAAGCAATCAAATATGCTTTCCTGAAAAACCTGTACAAAGCTATTTCCCAATGTTTTGGAAACTGCTTGACAGGTGAAAGACTGACAACTTGCTGTCTTCATCATATGTAAAGTCACTTCTATGAGACACCCAAGATGTCCCAGTTATGTCACTCAAAATGAGTACTCATCTTTGAGTAAGGTGAATTCAGAATCTTAATATGCAAGATAAAGAGGTAAATAAACCTGCTACAAGATGTAGCCAGGAGCGAGTCACTAAGGCTAAAGATACTGAAGTGAAAACCAGAGTAATGTTGAAGTTCACGGGGTCTGGAAAGAAACACAAATTAGGACCAATCTCACTGGCTGCCCTTTCAGTTAGATAAGGTTGTTTAGCCTGTGATAGGTTGTAGGGAAAAAATTAGTTCAGCTAATCAAAAAAACACTGACAGAAACAGAAAATCCAGACTGCCAGTCACATGAGCCTGCCTGATCTGCACAGAAACAGATCACTGAGACAAAGGAGCTTTCTATTCATTCCCAAGTAAAGGGTGATAGTCAGGACAAAGCTGGAAAGTGCAGCATAGAAGGGTACTAGGAACAGCATCTGCAAAGGCTGATTTAGTTTCCCATAGTTGGCATAACCACAGCAGGCTTGGCAATGGTGGCATCTTCCTCCTTCCACTGAGAAATGATAGTTTTCAGCTGTGTATAGAACTGCACTCCCTGGAGGAAAGCAGAGATCCACAGATCAGATATTTGGGCTCGGGTCTACACCAGTGGTATATCAAACAGTTTCTGCCTTATCTACACAGGATTGAGTTTTCTTCTGTGGAAACAATTCTTATCAGCCTGTTCTTTTTACCAGTTCCACAAAGATTCTGATTCTGTGAGAAAGCTTGCTAGTTATTGCTCCCTTCTGAAATCTCCTAAAAAGACTTGCATTTTTATACTTAAGGGAAAAAGAATGAGGAATTGGCTGTCTATGATTGTGACATGCATCTAGTTTTCAGTTTCCTGGTTGAAATGGCATCAAAGTCTCCTCACTAATGAGGTCGGATGACCATCTCCTCATTGCCATTTATAACATGATTTATCACAATTCAACCCAATAGAGTACTCTGAATCAGAAAGTTACCTGTTTGCCATAGAAATTGGTGTCCCCTCTGAAAGAAGCACGAGAGCCAGTGAAAGAGAACATGGGCAGAGGTACTGGGATTGGAACATTGACACCCACCTACACCAAAGGAAAGCTGCCATATTAGTCACAAGAAGTAGCAGATTGCAGAACACTCCAAAAGTTTCTGCATTTTGTTTCCTTATATCTGAGGCTGGGTACTGCTGGCTGAGAGTGCAGTGCTTACAGCTGAATGGTTACCCACTGTTAATGGTGAGGGCTAAAAGCAACAATTCTAGCTGGAACATACCTGCCCCACATCTACTAAGTGAGAATACTTCCGAGCTGTGGCTCCATTGGTGGTGAAGATTGCAGTTCCATTCCCATAGGGGTTATTGTTCACCATCTCAATGGCATCATCCAAAGTGTCTGCTTCCAGCACCACTAGGACAGGCCCAAAGATTTCCTCCTTATAGCAAGTCATGTTTGGCTGCCAATACAAACAGCAGAAAAAGCAGCTTGTATAAAGGATATCATAAAAATATCCTAGTAAATAGGATATAAGAAACACACATGCTATCATGCATTATATTCCCAGGATTACTGATCATACTGCATTGCCACGGGCCATCCTTCAGTCCTCCTTACCTCTTCACCATTTCCCATGCCCTGTCCTCTATTCTAGTCCACTAAAGAAGGCACCACTTCTCATCTCCAGAGTCCTTTCTGCTTTTACTGCCTGCATTACAATGAGTACTTCATTGATACTGTGCAAGGGAAGGCTGAGCCATTTATGGCCTTTCTACCTGGTGATCATTGATTCCTGACTGATTTGGCCAACCCATTTATCAGCTGACCCTGCAATATACACTAACAAGCACTGGTTTTGGTCATCTTACCTTGACTTTGGCAAGGATCGTTGGCCCAACAAAATTGCCATTTTCATAACCCTTCACCTTGACGTTACGTCCATCCAGGAGAAGGCTGGCACCTTCTTTTACTCCTTTCTCAATCAGATTGCAAACCCGTTCCTTAGCTTGGGGACTGATTAGAGGCCCAAGATCTGCTCCAGGCTGGTCTCCTGTGAAGAGGCAGAGACACCAAGTTTTTAACTCTTGATAACTTCCTCTTCATAGGCATCTGGGAGATAAATGCACTGGCATGAAAAATCTGAAAATCCTGATGTTTCTGAGACACAGAACAAAGATTTGAGACATTGATGAACAGGAATAATAGCCTGCAGCTCTCATAATCAACAAATAAGAGAAGTCATAAGCATAATTTTAGATCACCAGGAAGCCAAAATTCAACAACAGATTCTTCTCAGGAAGGAAGCTTTTCCCCTTTGCAGCACTTTATTGAATATAAACAAAAGATAATTCCCCTAGAATTAATAACAGTCTAGCTTTTCCAAAATACTAGTTTCCATTTTTCTTTCTTTATTGTATGCTTACGGCAAATTGGAAGGATCTTTAAATGAAGTTGCTATATAAATGGCAGATTTGAGTTAAACACAGGATATAACCTCAAATCTCCAGTTAAAACAAGACTGATCCTGTAAACATTGCATCACAGTCCCGCCAGCAAGCTGAAAACATATTCCTACCTCCGAGTCTAGGACTGGGTTTCCCAATCCAGACCATCTGCTAGGTCCAACCCCTACATATCAAACCATGGTGCCAATAGCTCCAAGGGTCACAACACAGTATGGCAGATAAGCTGACCTAAAAAGCTATGGTTGCACAGAAGTGAAATACCCTGTAAAAATTATCACAGTCTGTACCTGCATTTACACGTAGATTTTTGGCTCTGTCCACAAGCTCTGGCAGCCATTTTTGAGCTTCTCCCACTAGAATTGCTGTAGACAGGGCCATGCAGCGTTGGCCAGCTGCTCCAAAAGCAGCTCCAACCAGCTGATTCAAGGTGTTCTCTTTATTGGCATCAGGCATCACCACACCATGGTTCTTGGCTCCCTGAAATACAACACACACAGTCTCCCATTATTAACCACTCCAGACTGCTTCTTCTCTAGCCCTCTGGCAGTGACTTCTTATAGTAGCTATGACTCTGTTACCAACAGGCTGGCAAGAGAGCAGCCTTATCACTTAACTATCAGCAGCAACGTCAGCTTCTGCTGCTGAGTGGCATGGTCTCTCTTAAAATTCACAGGCGACAGAGGTAGTCTATGTGCTAAAGTGTGCTCCATTCAGAGACATTACCATGTTGGCCTGGACTCTCTTGCCATTCCGGGATCCTCTCTCATAGATGTACTCGCCAGCCTGATTAGATCCCACAAAGCTGATTGCTCTGATATCCGGATGGTCACAAATGAAATTCACAGCTTCAAACAGGAAATAATACATTATAACTGTGGTGCACAAATGCTTCCCTCTGTTCCCATCCCCACAGCGCTAAATCTCTGTATCTTTCTTCTTATCAAAATTCTTGCCTCTGTGTTTCCTATATCTGAGTTCCCTGAAAGCCTGTCTGTGCACCTCTTCACTCACTTCTTAGCACACATACTCCTGCCCTGTCTTCATACTCCTAGCTCTTTGACATCTCTTCATGCTTTGGGCATCTCCCAGGGTGTCTAAGCAATGTCAAAGTGAAGTTACTGTTCTCTATTTGTATCATCATGTCCTGAAGCTACTGGTGTGCTGTAAAAAATAGCGAGTTAGGAGCCAGAAAACTGGCATCCACTGTATATTCAGTCAGGCACTTAATTCTTGTTTAGGCTTCCTTGCGAAACCAAGGTGATTTATCTACTTATTTCAGTTGCAGTTTAGGTTGCTAAATGGAGTTTGAGCACTTACATGCCTTGGGAACTCTGATCCCAATCCCCAAAATTTTGTCCACCATATCTCCTGAAAGATCTGGTGCAAGGTATCAAAGAATCTCCCACTCACCTTTCAGCTTCATCTATAGAGCTGAAGCATCTGTCCATCTTAACAGCAGCAGTCTCAGACTCTCCAAATGGTACCTCCCACTGAGCACACACCACAGCACATACACTCATCATCTCCCAGGAGGGGTTGTTATTACCTTCATGTTGTCCATGGATAATATTCAGGGTCCCATCAGGGGCACCAGCATCCTGAAACAGCTTGGCAAGGAACATTAGTGCTCCTGGTACACGCTCAGATGGTTTCATCAAGAAGGTGTTTCCACAAACCATAGCCATGGGGAACATCCAAAGAGGAATCATGGCTGGGAAGTTGAACGGTGCGATTCCAGCACACACGCCCAGAGGCAGGCGGTAGGTGTAAGTGTCCATGTCTTTAGTGATGGAGGGCATGGTCTCTCCAAGGATGAGGGATGTCACACTGCAAGCATGTTCAACCACCTCTGCAGCAGAAAGGGCAATATGCTGCTGGATGATCCATTAACAATTAGTCCCCAAACTCCCTTTCCACTGCTGCCTTGACCCACCTCTTTCTTCCAGCCTCTTCTCCCACAACTAAAAACTCATTGTGCTCCAGAAAATCCCTTTGCTCTGCCAAGCACTGTGAGCAAATTATGAACGGAGTGTCTCTTGACCACACTATACATCATTGTGATAGGAGCACAGACACAACAGCCCCAGTACAAAATGCACAGGTATAGTATTATTGTACCACCTGGTACTCAGCCTCAGATATCTGAGCACAGGCGAGAAGTTGTTACTCCTTTTTAGTAATTTGTAGTCAGTCCTAGAAAAACAACTAACAACTCTAACAACTTGGAAGTGATTTAACAGTACTCTATCTAAGAAAATTCTTCAGCTTAGAGTCACAATTGACGCTTTTCTTTGAGTAGGGGGCTATAAAGGGAGCAACATCAGTTGCTCATCCCTTCCTGTGGGTTCTCAAGCCCCCTTTTTTAACAGGAGGAGCCAGCAGCTTACGGAGGCCTCGGAACACATCTCCCTCAGCATCAGCCAGGGTCTTCCCTTGCTCAAAGGTGATGAGTTTGGAAATTTCTTTCTGAAAATGGAAAACACAGAGTTTATGAATGTTAGAAAAGTGCCCACCCATGAAATAGAGTGCAAGGATAGGACAGAATTAACAGGGAGTTGAACATTACAGTGAATAGACTGAACAGAACTCAGAAAAGCCTATACTGACTGATTTGCTCCTTGTAGACAAGAAGCCAATAACCCACACAGGTGACATTTTAGAAAAAATCATCCTAGGATTGGCTTGTACTCTAATGCTTTCAGGTATGACACCACATACACACCAAAAAAGCAATCAGGGAAACACAAAAACATAGTAACATACTTGTTTTCATCAAATGGCACATGTTCCATCAAGGCTCAAAGTTCCTTTTGCGGTCTCTTGGTAAAGTGACAAATTCAGAATAATGTTCCCTAAGAAGTGCTGCCTCTCTGTTACCATTTGATAGGAAGTGTTTTGCTGCACCTCTTGACAGTGTCAGTTGGCTCCTCGATCATGGCAATGCCTCATCAAGAACTCTGTAAACCCCGAGTCTCTCAATTTAGTTCCTAAAGTCAGCTGCAATGCAAGCAGCCACAGCCATCACACACAGCCATGGTGTCTCACCAGATTGTCTTTGATGAGTTGCTGATAACGCAGAAAGATTTGCTGGCGACTCAAAACAGATGTTTCTGACCAGTTCCAAAAAGCCTTTTTGCAAGAAGCCACAGCTGCCTCCATCTCACTGGCTGTGGCTTTCGGTACACGGCCAACCACCTCATTTGTGGCCTGAAAGAAAAAACAAATTGCATCAAAACTCAGCTTTTCCCATCTGTCTCCACCAACCATTCAAGAGTCCTTTCACAGCACACACCTAATATTCTTGTTCTTGTACTTCTGAGGGCAGAGCACAAAGGAGACACCTTCCTTGATTGCACACAAAAGGCCTGGGCTACAACTGGAGTAGTTCTGAAAACCTGCACTCCAAATATCTCAAATTAGGCACTCGGAAAACTGCAAATGCAGTACTGATTTCTAAGCTGAAGTGACTTGTCTGCCTTGAAACTTCTAGTGAGTATAAGGCAAAAGTTTCTGTCGGCTGTGGTCTGTTCCCTCTCCATCGTCTTGGTTGATCTGGCTGTCCCTCTTGCACATTGAATGAAGCAATATTCCTCTGGAAAAAGCAGTACATGACTGCAATTGGCATTGATGTTAGCTTACCTATACCCCTAGGCCAAAGTACTATATTTACAAGCAACCTTAGTTCTACAGTATTTTAACTTCAAGCTTGTTGCCAGTTTAACCTCCTTCTAATGTTGTCTTAAAAATTAAATCTGCTTTGACATGACAAAAATTTCAGATATATCACTAAGAGAGAAACTCTTCAAAACAAGAGAAAGAAAATTAAACAAGAACACTGGTTGCTTCGTAGAGACCAAATGAGCTTCATGAACATGGCTTGCTGCTCTGATCATTTCCACAAAGGAAATGAAAATAGGGCTTTACAGAGAAGATTTAGAAAACGCTGTTTAAATGCTCACTAGGGAGGTCAGGAGGGTCAGAATTCTGAGTGCAACCTCATTTCCATTTGCCTTTGGTGGAGTACTTAGACAAGTACAAGTCCTACTGATCTAAGACATTTTGCACTGTGTAGCATCCAACTTCTAACTTCTCTGTGATTACTGTGGGCCACAGAAAGAAGCTCTCTGAAAGGAGAGGAGCTTCAGCTGTCAGGATTTTTCACCTTTGTACTCTGAGAGTATTACCAGTCTCTATCAGATTCACATTCAGCTGGCATCAAGTCACACCCAGTCATACACAGGGTGAAAAACACACTGCAGAAATTTTACATACTCTTCACAGAGCCTTTCTATGAGAAAAAAAAATGTAACCAGAGTTTAAGCTTCCTTTCTGGAGATCAGAGGCTTCCTATATGAGGGAGGTAAAGGAGATAGTAACTTTTCTGAGACTGACATTTCATATGAAAAGGAAGCTGAGAAGCTGTAGTCTATCTTAAGATCCAAGTCTAAACCTTTCTCAAGAAACATATATACATTTCCCTTCTGCCACATCCCTGAAGAGAGGCACAGACCTTTGTTGCACACTGATCACTATGTATATATGCTGAGACCATTTCACTTACCGGATTGTGGATATCAATCCATTCAGTAGTTTTGGACTCAATAAACTTCCCATCAATGAAGAGTTTGGTTGTTGGCTGTGGAGGTCAAAACACTGGACAGTGAGTTATTTTTGTGTCAACGTGCCTAAATACCAGTGTGCCATATTACATGCAAGCCTTCATCTTTTACTGCTATGTGAACCACTAGAGAGTCTAGATCCAGTCTTCACAGCAAGACCCAGCTAACTGCTCTCTGCCCCATTTTTCTCTCACTTTCCACCAAAATGGCCAAAATTCTTTCTAAAAGCAGTTATAGAAAAAATACATTCCTATGCTTATGTTCAGAGTTATTTCAATCTATTTAATCAAAACCAGAAAAACTGCCACTCTTAAATGTTCAGAAGAAAGAGTTAATAATTCACTTAGCAAGAATTCTGTGAACCCAGTGCAGATTGTGCCATTGTCCTATGTGCCTCCTTCCCATCAAGCCACTAAGCAGGTTCATCTTTCCAGTTCAAGCAGAAAATTGGACTTTCCCACCCCTCCACTTGGTCTTGCAACTAAGAGCAAAGAACCTGCATCTGTGGAGTTCACCGTGACTGTCCTGGCTGGCAGCACAGAAAACAAAACCTTCCCACTCAGATGCAGAGGAGGGACAAGGAAAGTTTGGAATATGGAGTTCAGGCAAACATTGAACAGAACAGAAAGCAGAGGTAGAAGCTGTAATTAGCACTAGATAGGCAACAAAACTGTACCATGCAGGAAAACAGATTGTGACTGTATAAATTAAGAAACTAGAAAAGAGGAAATGACATTGGGAGGTAAGGAGAGAACTAAGAGCAAGCAAGAACCAGTTAATCATGACACAAACCCATGACTTGGGGAGAAAAGGTAGGAGAAAGGGGAAATATGTCTTCTGTACAAATAATAGAAATGGGATGGATCAACAGAACTGGGATATAAACCCAAATATATAAAAAAACTGAAGAAATTATGATGTGGAATTATGAAAGGGAGATGAGTACTTGGATGCTATCCAAGGTGTAATGAAGGGAAAGAGTTCAGAGGAAGAATCAGGAATATAAATGGTATTGAGTGGACAGTGAAAAGTGGATGAAAATGAAAAAAAGTGAACAGCAATGTCAGTTGGAACAAACTGAGAAAGCCTGGAGATGAGAAAGCTAGGACAAGAACTGTAAAATAAGTCTGTTAATGGACAAGCAAGACCTACTGATTTGGAAAGCAACACTAGGAGAGAATTAAAAAGTTGCAGATGATTTTGTAGCTGGAATCACACTTGGGGAAGAAAGGCAGAAAACACAATCTCCTCTAGAACCTGGAAGGAAGCACAGGAAATCTGAGTTCCTTGACTGAGTTCCCTGACTGTCAAAAAAAGCTGCTGGTCTAAAGAATGACAAACTCCTATGGCTATCAATCACTCCATTAGCCCCAGTGCCACGTATCTGCAATGGAGCTACAAGCTCCAGTGCTTTGTGACCCACATGGACTTCAGTGCAATGAAGTTCATGTTTTTTCCAAATTGCTTAAAAAGGGTATCTCAAAAATTGCACATGCAACAAAAAATATTTTAAGCAAGCCAGGAAATACTGAATTAAGATTAATTGCACTTTTTCCCCAAGATCGCCACCTTTTTTTTCTGTAGAGAATGCACCTGCTGTGAAAACACGGACGGTAGTAAAGCAGACTCTTTGTGGAATCCTGCTGTGTAGTTTGGAGAATGTGCAGCCATGGACAGCGGAGGAAAAAAGGCAGTACAACAACTAAAGCGGTTCGATATTATCCGAAGGAAACCAGATCCTCTCTCTGTCGCAAACAGATGCCATGAGGCCAGTCCAGGGCCACCAGGAGTAACGCGAGGTGACTCCCTGAGCGGCCACACCGCGACCCGCGGCAGGAGCTGCCCGGGCGGCCGCCGCTCAGCTCCGTAGTCTGACAAATCGGACATGGAACTATTTTCCGTCCCTCCCGTCGAGCACGGGGGCAGTGCCGATGTTTGTTCCACCGGACCCACCGGGGTTCCAGTCGAGCCTGCGGGAACGGCCTTAGCAGAGCAGACCCGAGGGAAGTGTCCAGCGGGCAGCGGCGGCGGTGCCCGGGGCTCTCCCGCGCCTCCCTCCCCCGCCCACCGGCTCCGCTCCGCGGGACGGGCACTCACCACCGAGGAAGAGAAGGACGCGGCAACTGAGGTGATCCAAGGGGCACCGGCTGTCCGCGGCAGCTGGACGGGAGGGAAGCACAGACCACCTCAGGGCGGGTCAGGCAGCACCTCCCCCCGACCGCCCTTCGGACGCTCCCCGCCC
>VZRS01013119.1:92715-169064 GCA_013398055.1 Ifrita kowaldi | reverse complement strand
CGGCCCCGAGTCTGACACCTCGGGGTGGGGTGGGGTGGGGAGAGCTCGGGCCGGGCCGGGCCTCCCTGGGGCAGCTGCATGTGCCGGGCCGGGCCCGCCGGGGCCGGGCGGGGTGGCGGTGCTGCCCGCAGAGGCGCTCAGCCCCCGCCAACCTCTGCTTTCTCTTCCCAGTGCCCGGGGTTGCCGAGTTCGCCGCCTCCTTCAAAAGCGTGAGTGAGCGCTGCTTTGCCTTTCGCGTTTCCGCCTTCCGTGTGATGGTAGACCTGCGGGTTCTCTTGCGGTCTTTACATCTTCGTTCTATGAACCGTATCTCAGTTATAACTCCAGTATATGCTACAATAAACCTTTTGGTTTTAATTTATATATGTGGGGGTTTTTTTATGCCTTATGCAGTTTACTGTGAATGAGAATTATACTTTGGAATAAATAAAAGGTTTTAAACTTCAGAAAATCCTATTTTTCATGCTGATTTTTGGCTTGCGGATGGTAGGATGCCGTTTTTAACTCTGAAATGTCTAGGAAAAAACAAGATTAAACATGAAAGTATCTCAGTGGAGCACACTCATATTTTTGCTTTCGATGTAACTAGATTTCAATACAGATTGTACTTCATTATACAATTCTAAAAATGGACTTTTCTGAATATGAGCTTTTATTTTTTTTCATAACAGCCCATTACAAGTTCTCCTCCCAAGTGGATGGCTGAATTAGAAAATGATGATATTGATATGTTGAAGGGTGAGTATGAGTATTGTGGGCATGAATTGAGGTTGCCAAAGTAGATGGGAATTCAGTACTTACTTAAGAGGCTTAAAACACTTATTCTTTAATGTTCTGGTGGTGGCCCTGTGGCCTGAGATCTCTAGCCATCATATTTGCAGAATCTCCAACTCAGAAGTCTCTTTATCTTGTTAATGATAGACATTTTCATTAAACCGGTTATTGCCAAGAGCCTATCCAGATGTCAGTGGCAGGCTGATTTTTCAAAACAAGCAGTGTAACACTGTGTATATTTCAGTCACCTCACTTAGCCATTTTTATCACTGCATAAGTATAGTGAGTGTCTCCTGTGTTTTGAGAAGTAGCATGAATTTTTTTCGAGGAGCTCAGCTGATCAGTTGGTGAGTAGCTTAGACTTGTTAGTTGACTTGTTCAGAGATGCTGTATGTGGGTGTCTTCCCTCACAGATCCAGGAGCTCTAATGCAATGATGAGGCTGTATGGGCAAGTTACAGAAGGATTAGCTAGCATGTACACTTGCTGCGTGTTGCTGCTGTTAGTTTACAGTAAACATCCTTCAGCATGCTCTGCTTCTTGTGAATTCCAGATGGTGGTGTGTGATTGTGTCACAGAGACGTCACAGTTACAAAGTGAAAGTGAGATGGATTAACTCTGACTTGCTGCAAGAAATGTGCTTAAACTTAGATTATTAATGTAAAATAAGTCCATTCCCTTGTGTACTTTTTAATAGCTTGTTCATGTTGCAATGTGAACTTACAAGAACTTCCAAAGTATGGGTCAAATTACTCTTTGCAATGATGACAAATTAAAACATGAACTAGAGTCATGGCTGTCTTTCTCCTTACGTTAGAATTAGGAGTGGAGTCAGCTTGAATTTGAACATACGCTGTTCACTGAAATAGATCCTGGCAGAAGTATGGCTTGAAAGTGCTCTGTGAAGTACTAAACAGGTGAACTGTCACTGGAGGACTACAGACAATGTTAAAATTCACCTTTTCTCTCTTCTTAAGAGTTGGGGAGCCTCACTACAGCTAACCTGATGGAAAAAGTTCGTGGCCTGCAGAACCTGGCTTATCAGCTGGGACTGGATGAATGTAAGTGCTGTACACAGATGTGACTGACTACAATGCAAATCTTTCCACTAAAGCATGTGCTTGTGCATTTGTAGCTGGAAAAGTGTGTTGGCAGATTTGGCAAGTGTTTGGCAGTTAGTGACTTCCCTCACCAAGATGAGAGAATGAGCTTACGTCTCCAACTTACAGCCTACCTGCATGAGGGAAACATGTATGTCAGTCTGGTGTTACCCAGTGGCACATAGACTTCTGTTCCTGAGTTAACGTTGTCTTACATAAATCAGGTTACTTTGCTTGATTTCCCACTCAGATACTAAAGCTGTTTCTCAGAATACTTGTGGCAGTACTTCTCTCAAATTTCATGCACTGCCTCCACAGTGAAACTTGCACTTGTGTATAGGATTCTCCTGTCACTTTGTGTTCATACTGTTTTCTGCTTCTGTAGCTGGTACTTTTTCTACACTCAGTTGTGGTGAGAGGTGATAAAGAGATTGAGTAATAAAGTTGACCTTCATCCCAATTGCAAACAGCCAACTTTTACCGTGGTTTTTTGATGAAAGAGTTCATTTCATTGTCTCGTTGTTAACAGGTTGATCCAGCTTTGAGGATTTCAAAAGTATTGTGAAGTTGTTTTTAATGCTACCCATACACACCAACACATTTTTTTTTTCTGTTTAGTTTTGCTCTAACATAGACCTTGGTTGCAATTACTCTTGTGCTACGGAAAGCATCAAAAATTTTAAGTCTTTCAACCTTCCTTTCAGTGGATAACACAGCTTAGTAATAAAACTTCAGAGTGTTTCTGACTGCAAACCTAGGATAGCCTAATGCATTCTTCATAACAAATCATTAAGCTTGTTTTAACATACCAAGTTTATTTTACTTTCAGTGCTAACATCTCTTAAGACTGTGTAAAGCATTTGGTAGAGTAGAAGTTAAAGTATAACAGTGTAAAACTGAGTCAAATGCAAAGATTGGCTGATGATTGGCTTTCTTAGTTAAGTTGTAGGCTCTGATATCAGACTGTGTTGTTCTGCTAAATGGACTTCAAGCAGAGCCTGAGTTGCAGTGAAGCTGAGGAGGTGTTTGTTTCCTTATTGCACGTGCAATAATTGTTGCATCTATTTCCATTTATTTTTACTGAGAAACAGTGCATATATAAAGAAGACAAAGTGAGGGAAAACTGAAATATGTGAGGTTCAACAGTTATAACTTAAGTCTTGAATTTTCAAGCTTTATGAAAGGTTTCCATGCTTGTAACTTCTTGTCACTGGAAGCAGTTCTTCTTTACACTGTAATCCATTGAACACTTTTTGTGTCATAATATGCATTTATCTTTGGAAAATTTTTACCAAAAATTAGTCACAGAATTTGAACAGAAGCTGCTCAGGACTGTTTTTCCTAATACTGTCCTCAGGTTATTTTCTCTTATGGACTTAGGTAAGTGAGAGAACAAAGAAAATAATCCGAAAGATCTGTTGGTTAAAGTTAAGGGAATTGTGGTTTTGTCTCGGAGCTATTGTATTTGGTTACGTCTACTGAAGTTTAGTAGTTCCCTCTTGGCTTTGCTGGTTAATTGAAGGTGGCTGTCAAAAGCAGGACGAAACGCGCTGCTGACCAGTCTCCTCTAGATGGCAGCATGAGGCCTCCTGCAGAAGTCTTGCTTCTTTTCGTTCTATGAAACTCTTGACATTTCAGTAATGGTTTGAAGCTGTTCTTCCCGAGATTGTTTTTTGTGATGTATTTTCTCTTCAGAATGTGCACTGTCTTTTTTTACGGTATTTTCAGGTGTTTCATCAGTGGTGAGAGACAATTCTGCTTCATTGTACTAGCAACTTACTTTTCCTTCCAACTCTTCTAGATCCCACCTCAAATCCTTTATATTTTCAAAGACTTTTATTTTCATCCAAGTTATTAATAAAATGCTGTGCAGGACCAGGGAGATTCCTGCAGCACTCCATGAAAAATGTGTCTATTGAGTGACACGGCAATCATGTTGTGTGATGTGTTTCTGCTATACCCTGTTCACAACATACTTTACGTCAATTTTGCGTTAGAATTCATTAGGCAAAGTGCTGTGGGACTGGGTACCTTTTGAAAAGTTTATTTATTGAGGTACTATGGCAACATTAGCATTGAAATTTGAATAATTGATTTGACATGATGTAGTTTGATAAATTAATAATTGCTGGATTACATGCCTTGTTTCTTGAATTCATATGAACTGTCTTAATATTTTGTCTCTATAAGTGAGCTTTCTTGACAAGTTTGGAACAGACGTATTGAATGTTTTGTCCAGCTTCATGGGACATCTGGCTGGCTTTCATTCAGGAACAGTTGAATACTGTTATCTGAATTCCACATTTTTATTATCTACAATTCCAGCTGTCCCTAAGTTTTTGGCCATGGATTTCTCAGTTCCTCTTTTGGTTGCGTGCTTTTCACAGATTTCCTTTCTCTACAACTAACTTCCTCCCCTCTTTTTCCCATAGGGTTACTTTTACTTTCTGTAACCCTGACTAGTTTGTTGACTGCCCCATGCTTCTGTGAATCAATTTAATTTATCAACATATAATTTAGCTTTTCTTTCCAGCTTGTTCTTCCACTTTCTTTCTGGCATGCTAGTAGGTGGACTCTTGCTCAGAACATTCCTTGCAGAATATTCTTCCCTTCCTTAGCACAGAATTCACATCAAAGGATAGCTTTCCTTGAATGAAGCAGGATTTTTGTAGCATGAACCAACACATTGGTTTTTTTTTTTGTTTGTTTGGGTTTTTTGGTGTGGTTTTTTTAGTTTTTACTTTCTTCTTAAAGGATAGACTATCCTTGCGTCTCTTTTCTGTATTTATTCTTTGCTAAAAGGTGATTCTGGAGTTCTCTAGAAGCTTCCAGGATCAGGACCTTGTATCAATAAAGTCTTTTAAAAATATATTATTTTTCAGCACTTCTTCTCGGGTTTCAGCTTGTGTTTCCTTGCTTGCTTTTTAAGCTCTGAAATTCTACCTCATCCTTTTGCTTGTAGCTGCTTTCCTCTTTTTGCTTTGGTTCTTAGAATCAGAGAAACATCTGGGCTGGAAAAGACCTCCAAGATCATGAAGTCCAACCTTGTCGCATTAGAGCTTGTATTTTCCTTCTGTTAATGAATTGTTTTATTGGTTAGAATAATTCAAACCATTTTTAGTTTTGAAAGTCCTGCTTTGTGTCAGTTTTCCTGTTAACATGGGCGTTTTAAGGAAGAAGGAGTTAGGCTTGATGAATACAGTGACTTCTAGTTGTTCATGCAGTTAGGGTGACTTTGGGAGGCATAGTAGCTCTTCTGAATGTGAGCTGCAGCCACTCAGTGAGTCTCATTTCTGAGTTTGGGGGGAAAAAGGTGTAAAAGCCTTGTTATGAGCTTTCTTCCTCCCCTCTGTGTCCCTTAATTTTTCCATTTGCAAGGTTTGCTTGGAGTGGAGTAGTAAGCACTGCAGAGTAAGCAGACCCCAGCTAATGTGGCAAGCAAGAGGGAAATAGTTCTTTTTTGGGAACGCAGTCACAGACCCTGACTCAATGTTTGTGGCCTACAAAGCAGCAAGTTTCAAAACACTTAATGTAAATAACTGCAAATTTACATTTTGTGTTGTAAATTGTAAATTTAATGTGTTGTAAAACTGTAAATTTAATGTAAAAAACTGCAAGCTCTGTTTTTTCAGTGTATGACCCATTGCACCTTTTGGAACATCTGAGTCAAAGTTGACTTTAGAAGAATGTTAAATCTTGGTTTCATGAACTGGCAACTCTGAGGAGTCCATGTATTTAAAGATATACCCCGTCATCCTTTGGGATATATGTATACAGAGAGATGTATCTGAGAAGTGCATATGCAGAGAAAAATGTTTTTCTTATAAAAAACTAAAAGTTTGGTTTTTTCCAAACTTCAGAAAAAAACTTATGTATGAAAGTTACAGATATGTAGGATGGGAAAATGGGAGAAGCACTAGGTCACTGAAGGAATGTGGTTGTCCAGGGACTTTTTGAAGGCCCTGCTATTGTTTCCCTGTGAATCTCTGATATTTTTTAAAATAACACCTGCTATACTTGTTCAGAAGTCCTGAAATGTAAATACTGATAGCTGGTATCACAGCCATGTTTATAAAATCTCACTGATGCCAGAGAGGTTATCTGGCTACTGTGGTATCACAGCACACCTTCAGTGATACTGTCAGTGCAAGACTTACTGCAAAGCCTGTTATTTTTAAGCCCCAATATCTTTGTGAAGGTAATGGTGCCTTGGTGCTGTGTGTGCCTTAAATATTAGAAAATGTGGGATGACTGACCAAACAGATATGAATATCATTTATAATTTCCCTGTCAGTGATTTTTGCTAGTCTAATCTCATGTGTTAGATTAAATTTTTATTTGGAGTTGAAGCTAGTTTGTGATGTTCTTGCTGTAAAATTAGGAATGCCTGTATTATCCAATGTCAAATCCTCATACTCTTTCAGGAGCCATGAGGCAGTTCCCAAACATACTCAACCAAGTCTCCTTATTTATAGTTTCCCATGGTTTTGTGCATCCTGGCTTTCACTAGGTTCTAGCAACTTTGCCCTTATTTTCTTTGTAACGCTGATTTATTTTCTGTATATGTTCAAGCAAATCAAATACCAAGGGTGCAGTTGAAGAGCTGTTTGATCGAGGGCCCACAGATTACACCTGGATGACCTGGGAGATTGCAGGTGAATAGCAAAAGGTTGGTCATCTTGTAGCACCAGACTGATAAAACAAAAGCCAGCCCAGGTTTAGTCAGTGAGTGATGGTTTTCTTTAATATGAAGAATAAGTAAATGGCTAGGTTTTTTTGGAGAGAAACAGCTGATGTAGTATGTGAAAAAGGTCTGTAAAACACTAATGCAGTGAAGTGTGAATAGGGAATGACTCTTCACTGTTTCTTATAGTATGGGAGCCAGAGAGAATGAAAGAGTCGGGACAGACATGAAGAGATACTTGTGTTGTGCGTTAAAGTCAGAACACATCACCACTGGGCATGGAGTTACTTGCTATCTCAATAATGAGATAAATTACTGGAATATAAACCCTTCAAGAGTGTCTGACTGTTGAGAAGTCCCCAGTGGTTTGGACATCTTGGAGATGCAGAAAGCAGAGAGATTACTATGCAGGTATTGCTAGCTATGTGCCTCCCTGCACTTACACTCTTCTATAGGTGTTTGCCATTGACATGTGAGTCAGGGTGGAGGGTTGGAAGGACCTTTTGTTTGACAATGGATTTTTTTGTTTATTTATTTTAGTAATAGGCTGAACTGCCTGGTAGTTAAGCAACCCCTACCAGAAATCACTGAGGGGTCCCTGTAATGGACGGACTCTTCCAGAGACAGCAAGAGATGGATGGGCACATGAATGAGGAACATTCCCAAGTTAAACTGTCCTTGGTTGTGAATTGTAGTCCTCAGCAGCCTGTGAAATTTCTGGAAAATCATAAAGGAGTCCTTCTGAACTCCAAGCTATGTACAGATCACTACTTTTCCTTAGATTGGTAGTCTTCGGTTTTTCATTTCTCATTTCAGATAAATGCTGTCTGTTGTGATCTCTTGCCTGCAAGTTCGGCTTTTTTTGGAAGTTTGGAGGGGCAGAGCAGTTCATCAGGATTTAACTGTAGCATATTTTGAGCATACACCCTTAGTTCTGCCAGTGATCCTTGCAGGCTACTCTTGTAATTGAGTTTTGGGTGGTGGTTTTTTTTTTACCTCATTTAGATGCTGATCATAGGTAGGATATGCTTAAATTGGGCTCCATCCTTGGTGGACTGAATTTATATATTAAACTACAAGACACGGCATGACAGTTGCTACACTTGAACTTTGTGTATACAAAGTTGCTGAATTAGAATCAAAATAAGGGAAGGAAGGAAGATAACGTATCATTTTATTGAAACTTCTTTTTCCTTTTGTGGAATGGATTGTCTTTCCTAGGAGTGTCTCCATGTAGCATGAACATGCAGCCTTTTTAGGCTCCATGCAAAACACCTGGCCTTTGTACCCCAACAGGCTTCTATCAATGATGTAATTGATCAGATAAAAATATCTTCTGATCATAACCACTTTTTCTTTAGTCCTGGCAATACAAAGGCTTTTTAAGCTCAGAAGCCTTACTTTATAGTTGTGAACATGGCCTCACTTCTGCATTACAGTTGCCTGGTGCTCTTTCTGGTGTGGATGTACAGTTGTTTGCAACAAAATGTTTCAAGTTTTTACATTTGTAGGAAACCAACCTAAGAACAGATGTGTAAGTAAAGGGTGCTTTAATATGTCTCATGACATCTTCTGAAATCTCTTTTTGGTCCATTTTAGTACAAAGCTGTATGTCCACTCTCTGTAGTCTGGAGAGTTGCATGGAAAAGTGAATTGGACTGTTATGGTTTCTTACTAGTCAAAATGAGGTTTTGGAACTGTGTAGAAGAGCAGACTCTAACATGAACTCTTTCCTTATTTCCTTGGAGAAATAAGACAATCTAAAGTGTTGTGGTGAAGCTGGAGAAGAGAACTGCCTTTTGGAGAGGCAAGAAGGAAATTAAGTGAAAGAGTAGCATGTGATTTGGATCTACATCCCATAGCAGTCTCAGTTCCAGTTATTAGAAAGATATAGCAGTGTTCTTACCATCTTGACTGCTGACAAAAGAGTTAGGAGGATGCTCACTTTTTCTTTGTTAAAAGCTGGCAGCTCCAGAAGTATTGTGCTTCTAGCACTTGTGTGCCTGTATTAATCTGAAACATGATGGAAGAAAATATGTTTTGGATCGCCTACATTGTTCTGAATATATTGGACTTGGAAAAGAACAATGTCTGCCAAGTCTAGTGCTTGTTATGTTCTTAAACAAAACACACTGTTTACTTGCAAGGAGAACTGTACTGCATAAGAGGAAGCAGTTTGAGGTGTGTGTGCTTCAGTTATTTCTGCTCTGCTTAGAATTTTCTTTGTAGCAACTATTTTTTTTTTCTTGGTTAGTTTTCTACATTCCCTGCCTTGCTGAGTGAATCTTCATCATGTTTCAGTTTTGCTTGAAAGCATATTTCTCACTTATTTTGTTATTTAGTACTGTGTTTGGCAAGGACTTTATGTGAAATAGTATACTTCATGTGCTTCAAAGCTCAGAGGCAGAGTTTTATAGCTGGACAACAAAATTATGCTCTTTGGACACTGTGTTTCTGTAACACGCAGTTGGCTTGAGGAGTTACTTAGCAGAGCTAATAGACTTCTCGTGGAGAATGTGTCACATTTTGGATGGTTCATTTTTGGGTTAGGAGGTGATCACAGAGATTTCAGGAGCTCAGAATCGGCTGAAATGGCTAGTTTTGTTTTTCACAGTGGGAAAAATATGGAAGCTGTTTTCAGTTTACATTCATAGTAATTCTTGGTCCTTATTTGATTGTTTCAGAGGGGTGAAAAGAACACTTAAATTGTCTGTTAAGATGTTTATATTGCCCTGTCACCACAATATCCAAGGTGCTATGATTTCCGTGTGAAACCTTGGCCTTTCTCCTGATTCTTTTTACACTCTCCTCCCACACTATAGATCTACCACTTCATTTTAATGCACAATGCTGTGGTAAGAGATACTCTGCATCTGCAGGGGGACAAGGAAATCACCTTTCCTTACACTGTTCACGGGGTGGCTTATTTACAGGCAGGATTTTTCTGGGGCACCTCCTGTTGGAAGAGCGAGACATCAGAATGCCAGCTTGAAATTGCCATTCATACATGATCTGTGAATTGGCTAATTCTGACATGTAGGTAGTTAAGAAATGATTACAGTCAGAGGAGTCATGACCTCAACTTTTCATCATCTCCATTGGCTTGTGCCCCAGTTTGGAAGTGAAGGAGGCATAGGAAGTTTTAATTGTACCTGTGTGATTTATCCTCAGTCAGCTCTTTAATTTCTTCTGGCTGTCTGAGGTTTCCGACACGCTGTAAATTTCTCCAACTTTTTCATTATCTGCAATTTCTTTATGACTCATGAATCGGAGTGGAGAGAGAGTGTGGATTTACAGCAGAGATAAACATGTCCATAAAGTCTGTATCTGTGTCAGTAATTGTACTGCTGTCAGTGACTGTCCTGTTTTACAGGTCTCTCTTGGGAGAGGAACACGCTTTGCTACCAGTGTCAGAGAAGTGTTCGCTATGATTTGCATTAACGTGCCAGGAGATTAGGTTGCAATGGTGAGGATGGAAATTGAGTTTGGACCATGGCTGCTATTGTTTTTTTAAATAAATGGGTGTGTAGTTGAGTTGCCCTCTGTGTGCAGAAAAAAAGAAAAAAAGGGGGCAGGTTCAGGTTGTTCTTAAGTATAAAATCAGGGAGAGACATTACACTGATGATATCAGATGTGATTCTACCCATGTGCATAAGTTGTGCATCCTTACCATAAAACAAATGCTGTGTCTAGGTAACTGTCATGTATGGAAAAAAATACTGCATGGATCCTTAGGGTGTTCTCTGTCTGCTGGTAAAGTAGAATGAATATTTCTGTAAGTTTCAAGAAATATCTGCTTCTTTGCCTTCTTGCTGTTCCCTTACTCTTAGGGAAAGATGCTATTGTGGACATTGATGGTGAGTACTAATGCATCATCATAGTCTCCACACATTGATGATTCTGATTGCTGCAGAAGGAGGTGTATACTCTTGAAGTTTGAGAAGAGGAAAAAAATCCCTAAAACCCTCCTAAGTGTATTAGAAGTTCAGACTTCTACAGTTTCTCTGTGCTTTTATTTTCTGTTTGATGCCTGTTGTAGGTATGTGTCTATGTGGATTCTTCTTTTGTTAGGTTCTTCAGTTTGGGTTGGATTTTTTGGCTGTGACTTAATAATTTTTTCACAGTAAGGTAATTATTTTACCCCAGAATTATTTTCAATGTCCAAACTGACTGTAAAAACCCAAATTTCCATTATGTCAGGTATGCATTGAGACTCCAAAATGCAGCTGATTGAATTTTTCTAGTTCTGATGGACACGTCTTACCAAAGGGAGATTATCATCAGCAATGTAAGCTCTGTGTGTAGATAGCTTTAAAATGTGGTTAGGTTTAGAAGTGCTAAAATGGCACCTGCCATTGCATGGTTATTTCTGGAGCCTGAAGTTGGAAGTAAAAAGGGAAGTTTTTCCAGTGGTAGACAGTGTCCCATCGAGCTCTGATAACTGAGTTTCCAAAGCTAGATATATAAGGATCACATGCTAAGTGGCCCAAAAGCTGGCAGAGAACTACTGTTGAAGTGGGTGACGCTCAGTGCAACAGCAAAATTCTAAATAAAAGCTGTGTTGATGAGATGCTTTTTACCTGATCTTTATTGAAATGTCTTTTTTCCTTTTCTCTCATCCTCTTCCTCACCTTTTCTACATGCCCATACCTAGTTTGCAAATCTGATTTTGTTAAAACAAAGATTACCTCTGAAATATACTTTAGCCAGGATGTATTACTTGCTTTATTAAAACAAGACGAAAACAACACCCCCCACCAAAAAGAAACCCAGGACAACAAATACCAACAAACAAGAACAACAAAATAAAAACACCAAAACAATAAATCCCACCCCCCAAACATTTCTTTTACGCCGGTATTAATTTCTAAGAATGTCTCTTCTGAAAGTCCCCTTAGTCTCCTGTAGTTTGTTCAATAGTAGGAAGAATTTCTGCAATGCTTTTATCCTTTCTAGAAAAGACTTTTTGAATTTATGTTGATAGAGTGAAGGTTGATCTAGATACTTCCTGTCGTTAAGAAAAGGGAGCCTTTTCAGTGTTAGTGGGGAAGAAGAGAAAGAAATCTGATTAATCTGGAAACTTAACTGACCAGACTGCTCTGAAGACTGTGAAATCATTCATCTGATCCATCACCATTAACTTCTGCAGGATTTTTGGTATGCTACTCAAAGCACCAGTTGGTGCTTTGTGAAGACATCTGGAATATTAGCACTGGTCAGTCAAGCAGTGGAACACATTGTGCAGTCACCGGTTCTGCATTCTCTGTTCTTGGAGGTTTTCCAGACCTGACTCAGTAAAGCCTTAAACAGCAGATCTGACCTCATAATGGACCCTACTTTGACCAGGAGACTTCCTGAGCCCTTGTAACCCTGATCATCCAGTGACTCCATGTTTCTATGATCTAAGATCCTTTCTAGAACTAGAAATGCATTCAAAGCCTGCATTCCCCACAGCCCCAAGCAGTTCCGCTTATGAACTTTAGGCAGGTGCAACTCTCTGATCTGCCTCTATGGGAGGAGCTGATTAGGAACAAGAAACCTGAGAATTCCTGTATCACAGTGATAGCTTTTTGACTTTGGGGGGATGATGAATGGACTTTCAAATGCTTCCATTGACAGAGCTGATTACAAGTCTGTGCAGTGTGGGCTGCAGAGTCCATTTTTGTGCATAGGGAGATACAGTCCATTCAGTACAATTCTTTAGGCAGAGGAGGAGAATGGTCCTCAGCATACACAGAGGTTCTTGCGTGTCTTGGCTGAAATGAACAGTGAAACCACGTTCATCTGTCTAGACAAGTAGAGGGTCAATGGGGCTTGACTGAAGAGCTTTTAGCCGCAAAAGTAAACGAATGGGCTGTCACATTAAAGCATTTCTACCTGCCACATGCTTGGCACAGAAAGAAACATGACTACAAACAAAATGTTCTTACATTATACTGTCAGAAGCCTATTTTTTGCTACTCTCATTCTGACAGGATAACTTGTAGACTACTGTCAGTGGAGGAATTGAGGATGGGGAAAAGTTTGATCAAGCATAAGGTTATGTGCATTTTTCCATTATGTTTTAAAAACACAAAAGTGCCAAACAAATCTCAGGAGTCATTCTAGCAGGGACTCTTGAACATTTACAACTGGTCTGTATATATTATTTAAAAATCTTTTGCAGTCTATGCCTTTATTCAATTAAAACTTTCCACTTCTGTGTTACTAGAACATTTACTCTGTACTTACGGATATTGGAAAGATTATCCCTGTGCCATCTCTGTCTGAAATGTTTTCCTTAAATTCTGGCTTCTGGCAGGAGTGAAGAGAGAATTTTCTTCTACAATATGGGTTGCTGGACCTATTTGCAGAGGAGCAGCTGATCCTAGTGAAAAATCTCACTAGAGTGTGACTTTGGAGACTTGGTTCAGTTTCTGGCACTACCCCTCTTCTGCTTGGTTGGTTTATTTGCCTTCTTACATGCCCCTTCCTATCTCCCCAGCTGTAAGGTGGAGTTCGTGTTAACTTCGTTTTGCAAGGCATTGGAAAAATCATGTGTTTTGAAAAACAGCATATGAAGCATTTATTATTAAGTATCCTTTACTGTGTGCTGCTGTTTGTTGTTTCACCCTGCTTGCTGCTATTATATGCCACAGGAAGGTATCATTAGAATATTGTGTCAGTTATCAGAAGTAAAATGAGAATATGATGATAAAACAGATCCCAGTATCAAGGGGTCTTCAGCCTGGGACCCAAGCAGGGTAACTAAGAAAAGCGAGGCTATTCCCGGCCATTTGCAGACATTATTTATATAAACGGATTTTTATTTGCGAGCAGCATAGGGGTTAGAAATTGAGAGTCTGGATCCATTCTAATGCCAGAGATGATTTACCTGTTTCGTTTGCTATGTTGCTTTTCAGTTTTCTCCATTTTGGATCTAATGATAATGCATACAAAGCTATGTGAAAATTTGCCAAGCATTTTGTTGCTTTATTGAGTGCTTTCAGTTGTTCTGAGCATGAAGTCTTCTGTAAGATCAATAATGAACTTGCCACTGTACCTCTTGCATCTGCAGTAAATGCAACTTTGAACATCCTGTCTGTATAATGTTGCTAGACCAAGTCTGATAGTATCTGTCTCTTATTGCCTCATTAACTTGTGAGCATTAGAACAAGATAAAAATGCCCTAAAGCCTCTTATCTGATGATTGTTGTAACCTTCTGAGTGCCATTAGTTTAAGTTTGCAATCAAATGCTTCCCCTGAGTATAAGGAGCACTGATTAAACCTGAAGTGTCCCCAGAGGCTTTTACAGCTGTCATGGGGGCGGTGGCTGCCCTGTCCAAAAGGAAGAGGGGGGCTGGAGGTCCCGGTGGGGGGGCCACTCTGCAGACATGCACGTGGCTGCCCCAGCTGTTCTGCTTTGCCTAATGAATTGTTTTACAAGGAGAGGCTGGATATTGTCATCACAAGCTGCCTTCCCCAGAGACTGAAGCCAGCCTGATAATGACTAATGTTAGTGATAGTAATTGAAGTGTGATGGCTCTCCAGGGACTTTCACACACGCAGAGCTGTCAGGCACTTGTGGCTGGTACAGTCCCATGAATACCTCAGAAATGCTTTTTAATTGCTTGACTTTCATAACTAGTTCCCATACGTATCCTGCAGAAATACACATTTTAAGGGGATAGGGAAAAGGAGCCGAGGACTCTGCTATGACCCTGGGTGTACACATGTAGTTACTGTCCTGACGTGTTTCCAGTGAGGATGGCTGGGTGTTCTTGCTCCCCTTAGTCTTGGTGTGGACCTGCTCGGTGTCTGCACAGGCATGTACAACAGATCACACCTGAATGTACCTTTTCTTTTATGTCTAAGCCTTGTCTTCTTGATGCACAAAGATTGTACTTGATTCTAAAAGGAGACAATAACTTTATTTAAGAATATCAAAGGATTGCTGCTGTTAATAATGTAGAAGCAATGACAGCTATTTGGATTTTGTTAGGCATTGAAAACTGAATGTAAGATAGAATAAAAATCTTGTAAAAACATAGCATATCCATGTGTCCCAATATGACTGAAGTTTATGGGCATGAGATTTTGGGAGTTTAGGGCAGAGGAGTAACCAATTTATGTAAAACAGAGTGATTTTTGTTCTGAAAATATTCTCATTTGGAAGTGCATTGTTGAATATAGCAGTGGGCCTGAGATAAAAACAGCCCCAGTGGGATACTGTACTCCGGACTTCCAGGATCCTAACATGAATTTGTTGGGGTGCTGAGATATTTTAAATTGCCTCTGTCTCTACAGGAAGGTTTTGCTGTGGCTTTTTGAGTTCTAGCTGGAGATCAAAAAAGGATGCTTAGTGCTGTTGCCAGCAGAGTAGACATACTACCTCTTCTCATCATATTCATTGCAAGTTTGTTCTTCACCTCCCCCCTCCAGTGAAGTGTTGGCTCTTAGAAATTTATTTTGGTAATAAAACATTACTTTATACTTGCCCATGAAAGCATGTTTGAAGGCTGTTTGTGGATTCTTTAAAGTGTCCAAGAGATTGTTGTTCCCTAAGCACACTGCAAACTCATATCATAATGAAGTCTGATGAATTAACATGCAGAAAGTTAAGCTCATAACTTTAAGTGGTTAACTTAGGCACTTAAAATGTGGACCCAAACCTGTGGTTAGTGTGCTGTAATTTAGTTGTCAGTCCCAAAATTATAGGTTTCAATGGGTTTTGGTTCTGAGAAAATGGGTGAGTTTATTTTTGGTCGCAATGAGGAGATAATACTAAAGTTGTGCTTACTGCTTTTCACAGTTGTAAGTCTTGACAGTAAAGCTAAAGGATATAGTTTAGTTATTCTCTTGTAATTTATCTTACAACTTGTACTGTAATTGAGGAGGTGGGAATAGGAAGCTCCATGCTGTGTAAGTAGAGATTTTCAGTTTGTAATTTAATTTTACTGATTGGTTGCTACAGCACAAGCATAAGAGTGGAGGTAATCGAAAGACATCTAATAACTGATTAAGTAGATTCCATTTATGTGTTGTTTTGAGCACTGTTTTAGTGAAAGCTTGTAAACTTTATTATAATAAGTTCAGCAGAATATATTTTCTGTGTAGAAATTATTTTACATTGATAGGGCATTTCCATATGGAGAGCTTTTTGTGCTGTGAGGCATATATCCACAAATTGTTTAAACTTCAAGAAGTGACAATTATTTTGGTGTTACTATGCACTGTCATGTAAAATTTTGCTTTTCAGGTATTTGATGATGTTTTGCAAACATACGTATTATAAATAAGTATCTCTAAGTCCTTGCACAACTCCCCCCAAACATATTATTACATTTTAAAGCTTTCCAAGTTTACTGGCAATTCAATAAATATTAGCTCCCATATTCTTAAAAATAAAATGCGACTTCTGTTTTCTCACTGTGGGGTTTGATCTCTGTTCTACTGAACCAGGTAAAATCTGGTTTGGTCAATAGCTGGGGGGAATCTGTGAAGAAGCCTGGGTGTTGTGTTAAGCAGCACTGTGCCCTTCTCCTGGAGGGTTGCTGAACTGTTATCCCTTGGTAGCTCTAGAGGGCTCTCTGCTGTTGGAAATATCACATTTCTAATGACTTGTATGACAAAGGTCTTAATAACCTGTTGGTCGTTAAGGAACTCGTAACACTTTTTTTCAAATGCTAACCTCATTGTCATCAGCAAAATATAGCATATGCAATTAGAATCTAATTTTCTCCAGTGTCAATTAAAGGGTCTCATTTTTATTCTGAACTGTGTTGTACTCTGCCTGTAAACGTCTGTCACTTAAGTTGCAGCATTTAAGTAGTGTAGAAAGTAATTTTTGTGTGTGCAGTTTGTGACGTTCCTTGTTAAATTAGTAAAAGTATGATGTTGCTGGCACTGACTGTGCAAGAAAGAGAGAAGATAATCATCCCAGCCTTTATTGTAATCATGCAGTTTGTTGCTGTAGTAGCCTTAAAAGTATGTGGACATTGTTTCAGGAGAATTGGAAATAAATGTATAAGATGGAGGACAAGATGGGACAGGATGAAAGTATGAAGAGTAATTTTCAGCAGAGTAATAGGTGTTTGTCATCAAGTTCTATTAAGTGGCATTAGAAAGGAATGAGCACCTATATAATACTTCTGTTTTTTATTTTAAAACCCTTTGGGCGTTATACAGGGACATGAATTCCAGTTCTGCTTGGTGGGTGCGCAGTGGTGTGCTGGGTTTGACTGAGTATCTGTATCAGACTTGGTTACATTAAAATGGACTTTAAACAGGTTAGTTTGAAAATCAGTCAAGCAGTTAAAGATGGTAATGTTGTGTTCTCTTTTGTAATAGTAAATTCTATTCTCTTACAGTTTTGTAGGGGTTTTTTCCCATATATGTGTCAGTGCTACATTGTTTTCATGCAGTTGTGTTTCAAAAGCAATGAAAACTAGAAATATTTAGAAGTAACATCTGTGAAAACTACAAGACTAGAAATAACATCTGTTTAGAGTAGAAATAACTGCAACATAATTGCAGCTTCCATTTTCCAGCACCTTTGGACATCATGGGTTGGATGTCTGTTATGGACAGTGCTGCAGTGTTCTGTATGATAAGGAGCTTACATATTGAGGGAGTGAAAATAACATTGCGTTTGATGCTCAGTGAGCTTCCCAGTGAAGACATGCATGAGTGTCCTATTTTACGTGCTCTGTGGTGAGTTCTATCTTGTGTATTCTGCAAAGCCCTCGTTTGAAATCACCCTTGTGAATTTACTGCTGAAGGGGGAGAAGGTGAAGTATGGATAGACTCAGGAAAGGAAGAGGTTGTTTTATTTTCATTGGTAGCATTTGCAGTTCCCCAAGCAATGAGGGCCGCAGAAACTGGCTGTTGAGAGCCACAACTTGATTAGATGTTTGGGTCTGTTGTAAAATCCTGTAGTGTCTGTCTCTTGTGTCATCGTGAAAATCCTCCTTATACAGTGGAGGAAATGTATTGAGAAATCTTTCATGTAAATTCTGGGTCTTTTTCCTTCTTCTAGGAACTGCATTTCATAGTAGGAAAAATACGCTGAGTCACCCTTATCCACGGAAAACACAAACTAATAACAGTTAAGCTATTGATTACTTTTTCAGGCAGCAAAAAGATTCTTCTTCCAGGATTCGTTCCCCCGTGCCATCCTTGACTTCAAACACTTGCAACGTACAAGTTCTGGTTGTAGATGAATTCAGTCCTCCTAGCATTTTGGATGTATTTATTGCACGTACTACATCTTTTCATGTCTAACCACTGTAATTTGAGAGGAAATAATATATTTTGTATTTAAGGTTATGGGTTGTACTAGTTCAGTTGAAGTGGGGATTTTATATCTGTTTTAATGCACTACTGCATTTTTTGTGTAATGGAACCTTAAAAAAATTAAAACCTTTTATGTAACTATGGAGCTTGTGCTTGTAAATTCAGAGGATATAGGTGTTACCAGTTTTAAACTACATAAGATTTTGGAATGTTTTTTGAAATATATTTCCAAGTAATTGTGATTGAACTGAAATAATTTTTGTGAGATACATATTGTGGAGTGGCATCTGCATCCTCTTTATGCTTTTACTTTTTCATTTTGAATACTTTTGTAGTTAATAATCAGATCAGAATACTGAAGTCACTAAACACGTCTCATAACGGTGTCTCAGAATCAGTGTTAACAGAAATGCACTCAGTATGTTTAAACATACCTCTGTCTATATTTCATATAACACTGTATATTGTTAAATCCTGTCAGTTTTGAGATCTAAGATATCAGGAAAAAATTAGGCAAAAATACCCTTTTGGCTGCTGGATCTGTGTGAGGGACATCCACCTCATTCAGAGCATTTGAAAATACAATCCCCATATTTACTATGTTTACTTGTGTTTACTTCCCTGTAGAGCTGTTCAGGAAAGTCTCCAAAGGCAGAGGGGGACACACTGAAAGCTACTTGGTACGAATTTGTATTGAGAAGAAAAAGGAAATAAACATTTTCTATAGTCTTCCATTCCTAGTTGTTTTCTGATTAAGTGACTAAGGTGGGTAAAATTCAGGTACATATGAGTTTTGGAGATCACTACACAGGTGACAGGGATAAAAAGAGTTTTTCACCGGTGGTAGCCTTGAACCTTTAGAGGCCTGTGTTTATAAGCTTTATGTTATATGGAGCTGTATTCTACCTGCCTTAAGGTGTATCCAGTGCATGTATAAGTCTTTTCACTTCAGGGTCTGCTTGTTACTTAGTACTCCACGTCTCTTTTTAAAACAATAGAGAAGTGATATATTTTATTGTTTTTAGCCATTTTCACTTTTTGGTAATCAGCAGCATAACTGACCTTCTGTGTCTGAGTTTGAATGTACAGTAGTGGTGTTCCATTTTAAAATCAGTTTAGTTGAAATTATTATAGCAGAAATAATGTAAAGGTTGTAACAGTCTGCAGTTTTCAAAAAGCTGAACTTTATGTGTAAATATGCATATTAATGTTACCTGGCAGTTGTTTTCAGCACTATTCTGAATGTTTTATTCAAACTTTTAAAAATGCTTCTTTTTTTCTTTATTATTTTGACCTAGTTTTGTTGCATTGATGGCTCTGTTACGTGAACTTTTTCCAGCCATTCCACACACTGATAGTAATAGGACAGTAATTCTCTAGTTGCAATGGGTGGCAATGCCCACTCTCTGAAGAGCTGGCTTGTGAATCCATGCCTGAGGTTCTGGTCTAAATCTCTTGGTCATGCTGGGGTCACCACAGTGTGTTTACAAGGCTGAAGTTGCAAAGTCCTCAGTGTCCAGGTTGCCTGGTGCTTCCCTGTTAGAATTCAGTGTGCCAGACCCACGGCACCCCTGTCTTTCATGAATGGAATTCAAAAAGACACTTAGATTTCCATAAATAAATTAGGAATTCAGTGGCTTCTTCCGGCTAATCAGGGCAGGCTGATAAACCTTGCTAGCTGTTTAATAAATGAATTGTGACTGATTACCTATTAATATGGACGCCTCAGGAATTCACCCTGGGGGAAGCAGAGCAGTGAAATAGAGAGGGGCATGGCCCCCTGGGAAATCAGGGCTTCATGTTTGCAGCTTAAATATCTCTGTGAAGTATCAATAAGGAGGTAATTGAATTTTGAACACAAACATGAGCGCCGGATGGATGAAGGAGAGGGGGGCCCTGATCATCTCTTCATGCCCCTTCATACTCCCCTCCCCTTCCCCTTAGAGACCACTCTAGTGAAGATAGATGCTAAATCCATTAAATAAAGATTAGACTGTGTCATGGTAGAAAATGGCAGCTTAGCTAGATCCCTGGGCAAATTGGGACCTTTAGCAATACAGAAAATTAAAATATACATTTTTAACAAGTGTGCTGTCGACACAGTAATAATGACTCTGTGGCTTGTGGGGTTTGCTCACCTTTCAGATCTGCTTTTGTTTGGTTATATCACTTGCTCTTGTTTTGAAACCAGACTGCTTGGTCTCTCTGAAGCAGAGAAGACTTAAGGGAAGAAAGGTTATTTCCCCACCTTGCTTTCTGTCTTTGGCACTTTTTATTGGCTCTTATGCTTATAATAATATAGAAGATCAGTACTCTTGTATTTGAATATGGAAATAATTAACTTTGGCTCCTACACGCTCAGTCTCATGTTCTGAAAATTAGCTGTAAATAGTCTAGAGGAAGCATGGAGATGGAAATGTGGCCAAACTTTTTATGAATAGTTTTTATTTTCTAAGAACATGGCTTTGTTTTTTATTTTCTCCAGATCAATTCTTCTGAATTCTACTCTTATGGAAAAGATTACTATAGGGGTGTACATTGTAAAGGATCAATATTCTTTTTTGTTACACAGTGAATTGTAGAAACACAGCTGATGGGGCATTCAAGGGGTGACAGTCTTTCTTTATAATACTGTGCTAGACATGGAACACAACCAGGCCTTCTTCACAATCTCACATGCTCTATTGTCTGTTGCAGCAAGCCAACAGATCCTCTTGGGTTTTGCAGGCAGAACCTCATCTGCCTGTACAAGTAGAGGACCAATCGCCACACTGGAGAGACTACTCCTGTTTTTCCAAGATGATCATTTTACAGAACAAAATCCAAAATTTTTTCTGTTTAATGATTTGGAACAAAAAATTAACCTAAGCCAATGTTTTCCTAGAGATAACTGCTGTTCCTTCCATCTAGAATTTTTTTTCTTGACTAGATAGTTTTGAGAATGGAAAGAGAAAAAAAAGGTTTTATGCTTTGCTGAAATACAGTGGACTGAGACAATAGTAACATGGGGACTTCTGTCTGTTCTTCCACAACATCTCCCTGATAATACCACTTCCCTTTTTTCAGACTCCTCTCAAATATTAGCTGTTGTGCCCAGAAAACCCTTGATGCTGCATCCTCACCTTTAACTGCTGGGAAGTGAACCCAGCATCTTCATTTTTTGTTAAGAAGAAAAGTAGATATTATTAACTATAAAAAAGTATTAACATACATGGGTCATTCTGGAGGCAGTAGTGAACGTACTGGGAATCTTTTGGCTTCCATTAACTTAGAGCTGCATCAGACATGGTTTTCTGTTTGTTTTCCAAACTATCATCTGCTTCCACATCCAGTTTACTCTCTTGTCTTTTGCGACAGGATTTTGGATTGGGAATGTCTGTTTTCTTTCATCCAGCCATGCTTCTAGGAAGAAAAAACTTTCTAAGCTGCCTTAGCCTCAGAGATTCTTGTTTGTGGTGTTGACATCAAATTGAAAATGAACAGGTACCACCTCTTGGCTAAATTGCAGTAATTGATTGCGTATGTGTTGGAGACTGTCTCAGCTGAAGAAGCCAGGTCCAAGCCTCCCTTGGTAAGGGGAGATTGCACCATTGGGATTACCTTTGGCCAAGCATGTTGATCATGGGCTTCTTCATTCTTGTGACTTCCTGGCCTTTGGTCTCTTTGCAAGGGGACAGTTCCTTTCCTGAACCCCACCCCTTTCTCTCTCCAGTTCTTAGTCTGCTATTTGTAACACGTCTAGTTTCCTTTAACCTTAGCTGGCCTCTTTCAAAGAAGTCACCTGTACCTTGACAGCCTGTGTCCTTTTCTTCTTATGCTACAGGCATTCCTTAGGCTTATTGTCCCTCTGCCTATTTTGGAGATTTTTCTGCTCTCTTCTTCGTGCTTGTACACTTAGACTGATTTTCTAGCTCAGGAGTCTTCCTTTGTATATCCCAAATTCAAAAGGAGACTCTTGCTAATTTGTTCTGTAGCATCTTCTGAAGGCAGGCATGTGCCAGGAACCTCACAAGCTTATGGCTTTCCATATTAAGGCACTTAGTGATGCAACATTTTAATTAAATTAACCAGAATTCGTAAATTGTAGATAGACAGATTTTCCAGATCATCTCAATATGAGCTTTTAGAGTGATCAACACTCTGCTGGTGTTTAATCCATCAGCCTGCCATATGGAGTGTTGAAGAGTAGAATATCTGTTTATTAACAATTGTTTTTTCACGTCAGCATGTACAATTTTTGTATTTGAGGACCTAGGAGTGCAATCTGTTCCTGCATCTCTTACATGAGTTATATCAACCTCGTGCCAGACCTAATTTCATGCCAATCCCTCTTTTTTTACTTAATTTAGGTGATCCAGTAGGCTGTCTAAATGGCATAATAGAGCAAGGGGGTAATTCTGTCACAGTCTTCAGAAGTTCTTTGGTTGCACTCTCACAAGGGGAATGTGCTCAGATGTCCTTTATGAGAAATCGCAGATATCTGTAGCATCAGTGATTTCTGTGAGCAGTTGAGACATTGTTTAATGAAGCTTTGCAATTTGATTGACCATTATGTGAGTCATAATTCACAAAAGTCAGAGAATTGTTCAAGATCAAGCCAACATTTTATTCACTCTGAATTAATAAATACCTGTTCTCAAATCCTAGGATATCTGGTGTTGGACTTCTCTAGGAATAGAATTTACCTGTCTCTTTAGAGTAGTTGTCTGTTCCATTTTATTGTGAAATACAAGTCTGTTTCTACTCGTTTAGCTGAGTGAATGCTTTCCATTGTTGGTCTTTCCAATGGGAAAAATACTCTTCAGGGAAGAGGAAAAAACCTTCTTGTGTTGTGACTTTTTCATTGCTCTCTTCAGAAAGAAGTATTAGCCCTCCTAGAATGAGAGATGAGATTGATGCAGTGCAGGAATATGTTTTGCAGCACAGGCATCAGGCTCTTCTCATCAAATCTATTTTAAGATATTTTTCACTGTCAGAACCCCCTGAATTCTCAGCTGGAGTAAAATGCAATCATTTTTGCAAACTCAAACATGTTCATAAATATTGGCTTATTTGCTTTCTTAGGTGCATTAACAGAGTGGGGAATAAGATGTGCTTATTAAGACATCTTCAAATTTGGTATTTGTTTAGGTAAGGTACAAAGAGGAGGGAGCTCTTGGTATGAGTTGATGGTGATGGATGGAAAACAGTGGGAGTTTGCCTTTATTAGAGTTGTCTGTCTTATCCAGCAGATGGCATTGAAAATGTACCTGCTGCCCTGTCTTTTCACTAAGCACTGCCTTAAATGAAATCCAAAATCCTACAAGCTGGGCTCTTCCCTTTGGTGCATAGCTGCAGATCACTTCCTGATGAGGAATTTGGAGTGCCCCCTGCCTGCTGGACAAAACAAAAGACCTGCTGCTGGATTCCCAGAGAGGGCACAAGTTCTTCAAGCCAGTGGCAACATCTGTCCCAGCGAAGGGCTCATCTTAGGCTGGTGACTGTAGGAGTTTGTAGGCCCTTTACATGTGTGTCAATGAGAGGAGGAGAAATGGTGAATGTTGATGATTTTTAGAGTGGGCATCACCTAGTTTCCAATTAAATGATGAGGAAAGTGGGATGTAGATGTGTTGTAATGATTCAAATTGTAAGTGGTTATGGCAGTGAAACTGAGAAGTGAAAAATCTGTGCTATGAGTGAAGAGAACATCAGTTCTGTAGCACTTTGTTTCCTGTCTATTCAGTACTCTTTTATCTTTATTCTCCAGTAAATAATTCTGATAATATAATTTTGGGCAAGCACTACAGTGCTCAGGAAAGGTAGTTTTATTACCCCTGAAAAGCCAGATAATTTGAAAAAAATTGTAAAATTTATGTACATGAAACACAACTATCTTGTAGAGTTAGTGTGAATGCATGTGTCAGAACTACGTAGCATGGCTTTGTTTGTCTCATATTGTTTGTATTTTGTTCTACATTGTGACTGGAAGTTAGCAACATACCTATTTCAGAGTATTTAGAGCACAGTGGGAGCTAATGAACATTGCTACCTTTCTAGAACCTATGGGATTAAAAATGCTTCCTTGCAGCCCCTTCATTTCCCTTATATCTGAGCGACCTGAGTACTTGTTGAAACTGGAGCTTTTTACTCCTCCTCCAGTGCCAAACAGATTGTCTGTGATCCCTCATTTGATGACTGCTGTTCTGTTGCTCATTTAAGCTTGTGACCAAGTATAATGTTTGACTCTCCAGTAAGTCCAGGCATCCAAGCCATAATCTAAATCTTCTTCCATTTTTTGATAAATGGAATAAAACCTTTCCTATGTATCCACACAGCACTTATCAAATTTTTGTAATATTAAACCTTTCTCAGAATCTTCTACTCTGATCTTATCAAATCTTGTTCCACTCACAAAGATGAGCTCCTTATTTTGATTGTGATCAAGATCTCCATACATTTCTACACACACTTCAGTATGGTATCAGACCATTTCTCCACTTCTCTTTCTCTTCATGTTTTTTCTTTGTTGTTCTGATGTTCTGTATGTTGTGGGTTTTTACATGACTTGTGTTTCTGAATGAAAACCTTGCTGTTTGGCAGAATTTTCTTGACAAATCTGTCTGAACTTGCTGAAGAATTTAGTCAAAGTAATTGGGTTTTGTGCGCAGTTGATGGATGTGGCAGCATTTAATCAGGTTTTGCATGTGCCCCTCAAACCTCCTGAGCTCCTGGGATCGTCCAGAATAGCCAGGTCCCCAGTATGAGAAGCTGAGCAGATTGTTCTTCTCCTCTATGTCTTCAGGCTTGAGTGTATCTCCAAGTCACAGCAAATTATTATCCTACTCCCACCTCTTCTGCCTGAATTTAATAATTGTTTATGCTTTACAACCTGTGTTTCTGCATAAGGTCTAATAATCTTTTCCCAGGAAGGAAATAAGTCTCATTCTCTATTTTGTAACTTTGGATACCCTGTCAGGCAGTATTTTGGTAGGAATAATTTTGAGATATTGTGAAATACACTATTCACTTCTAGAGAGCTGCTTATAAATCAAGAGTTTTCTTCATGAGAATGTGGAGGGGAAAAAAGAGGATCTCTTTGATTTTGAAAGGTTGATTTGGAAAGGTTGTGCAGTTGTTATTTTACATCTCAGCAATTGAAAAGATAAATTGAAAATTCCAATTGACTCCCAACCCTGAAAAGAATGAGCAGGGAGAAAATCAGAAAACAAGTCATGGAAGCTAGTCAGATTAAAATTAGCAAAAGAAATGCTTTCTACATAATGAATAATTTGATGTGGAACTTTCTGCCACAGTGGGATTATTTTTTTTAAACCAAGTACTTAGCAGCAATTGAAAGGGAATCAGGCAATTAAATGGATGATGAGAACATTTTTAGTTAGAGCAGAATAAAATCTAAAATGAAGTAGGAAATATCAGCCGTTTCGGGATATAAAACAAGCACTTAAGAAGAGGAGGAATCTTTCAATAATAATTATTCCATATGTCTTCGTAATGTGGCTCCCTAATTTATCTTTTCCTGTGATGCTTCTGATCTTGGGTGCAGTCAGACAGGATACCTGACTGGGTGGATTACTGATCTGCCCTGCTCTATCAATTCCTGTGTTCATTTACAGTTTTTATGACTACAGAGCAGACAGATTCTAGTTTAATAGGAAATAACATTCCTACCATTTTTTTAGCAACTAGTCATAGATCCTACTTATATATAGGATTTTATATACAAGATTTTAGTCACTGATACAGAATGGAAATTCTGAGCATGCTCTGAGTTACACCTCTAGAGAGAACACCATTATTAAACCTTTTTGAGGGTGTCCCTGGTGGCAGCTCCATAGAGCAGGTGGCCTGCGTGGCGCAAGCACACAGAGAGTCAGGAGCCTGTGTCTTATCAGACCATATAATCTAAAAATCGCTCAGCCTGTTTAGGTCTCCTGGGGAGATGATGACGATGACACAAGACTCCTATGCTAAAAACTAATTGTTAACCTGCAGAGGACGTCATTCAACACAAATCCCAACAGAAAAGGGCTGGGTGATGGATGTTTCTGGTTAGCAGGCCAAGCTCTCATTTGGTTTTCAACAGATAGTTCTCTGCCTCAAGATTCATGTCTAATATCTGGTTTACTTGAAAATAGAGAGCAAATTAATTAAAAAAAAAAAGTTTACAATTTATGTTTACTAACGTACACATATAAACCTGAAAGGCGCAAACAGTTCCTCCCCTGTCTCAGGGCATAAAATGCCCTCACTCTTGACTATGGTGCTTGGGTTTCCTGGAACATTAAGCTAAGCAGTGTGTAGGTGGAACATGAAAGGCAAGGAAACAGTGTTGAAAAGGAATACAGTAAGTAAGTAGTATATGGGAAAGGAATGTGGGAATGCATATCCATTTGTTGTTTGAAACATGGCCAGTAGATCCAGGGAAGTGATGCATCTGCATCTGCAATGCCACATCCAGTGGTGTCCTCCATGCCCCAGCATGAAGAAGACATTGGTAAACTGGAGTTAGTTCAGTGGAGGGCCACCAAGATGATCAGGGGCTGGAACACTTACGCTGTGAACAGAGGCCAAGGTAATGGGGCTCATTCAGCATGGAGAAGTGGTGACCTCACAGGGACCTGGTAGCAGCCTGCTGGAATGTGCAGGGAGGTTGTTTGAGAAGATGGAGTCAGGCTGTGCATGGTGCCACATGGTGGGAGGACAAGAGACAATAATCGTAAATTGAAGCAAGAATGTTTCTGCCTGGAATCAGAAGAAAACTTTTCCAGCATGGAACAGTCAAGTATTGGAAGGATTGTCAAGAGGGGTTGTGCAGTCTCCATCTACAGATGTTTTTATGACTTGACTGGAGAAAGCCCTGAGCAGCCTGTCTGTTCTGAACAGAACATTAACTGGAGACCTGCCAAGGTTCTATCAAGTCAGAACGAATCTCTGATTCTGTGCAATTTTCCTCATATGATATTGTACTGTACACCTTATTTGATCTGTTCTCTTCTGGTAGATTAAATTTTCTTCACTAACCACTTTTTCCTTGTGTTCTCCTTTTACTTACACCTCTTCTACTCTGCTGTACCTTGCTAACTCTAAATATGTCTGATAGTTCCATTGTCACTGGATCATGGAGTCTTCAGAGTTCTCCTGACTTCCAAAGTTTCTTCAGTACCCCTCAACCCTCAGAGCAGTGTTCCTAGTCACCAAATCTGTGGAGACACTGCATGGCCATCACTGCCTTCTGCTTTCCTTTCTGAGCTGTCTTGTAGATAGTTTGCCATCTGCTTTGCTGCAGTGCCTCTGTTCTTTCTTCTAGTAATGGATGAAGAACACTTCTGTGCTCATTAAAAGATAGCGGTGTCGCTGCATTCAGCTTCCGTAAGAGAAGCACCTAATGGTAGACATGGCCTCAGACCAGTGGTATGCATGGACTGTAAAGAAACATGAAGGCATTTTTGGAAGCAAAAGAGTACCAAAGCTTGATTGAAACTTCACCTACTCTCTCTGGGCTACTCTCAGTAGACCTTCTGGAGCAAAAAAAAAAAGGGGTTTTGTTTGTTTTGGCTTTATTTCTGGGTTTCAGAAAACTGGAGTTTCTTCTGGCCTTTACCCTGAGGACATATCTTCAGACTCTGATACCCTCTGTATTTCTTGTATTCTTAATATTTTCTTCAAAACTCATAAATACCAGAAGTGTGAGGGTGTTTATGAAAAATGTTCTCACATTTCCCTGTGGGTCTGGGAGGGTGTATTTTTGGGTGTATCTTTTACATCTGCTATTACAGCTGAGCCTTGCCTAGTTGCCTTTAATCTCGTTAGCAGCTAAATTGTAATAATTGTAGCAGAATCTGCATTGTTTATATTTTAATACCCATTCCAAATAGCCTTGAGTGGCATTGCAATTTTGTTATCAAGTAGGTCAGATTAACACTAGCCATAGATTCTCTGAGTAACTACAGTTTTTCTCTATTCATTCGAACTTGACTCCACTAGCATTTGGATGCTCTAAAAACTGTAACATTTCTAAACCAGTACATTTTCTCAGATTTCTTGTGAACATCTTGGAGCTGGTAAAGATGGTTGTGAATTTTCCAAATATTCTTCTGGTCTCTCAGATACTCCTCAGCTCAGGGTAATGCTGCCAGAAGAGTTTTGTAGTGGGCAGAGCACATGAAACGTACCAAGTTATAATTTAAAATGCTGGAATAAAGCAAGCACTGAATATACTGGGAAGGATGAGGATAGGGATAAGGGTAATTGTTACATAAAGTACCTTTGATTCATGTGGAGAAAAGAATAAAATGATGGAGGCAGTTGTGAAGGTTTTCTTCTGCAGCCTGCAGACTGCATATTACTGCTCTTGCATAATTCTGTCTTAGCAAAGCCTGAGACTTCGGCCTTGGAACACTGAGATTTCAGTCATCTGCATATATTTGGCCATACAGACTTTGTCCTTGGATTTTTGGAAATTTTGGAAGTCTTCTATGTAATTTAATATATTGTATCATATTAATTGCAAAAGGAATCTTGGTTTAATTCATGTGTAAATCAAATAATATTTTTCAGTCAAAACCCATGAATCTCCTTTTCATAGAGGCCTACAATACTGATAATTCATTGTTGTGTCAAGGGCTGCAGTCATCTAAATGGAAAAATGTTTCGATAAGAAATCTTGGGATTAGAAAACATTTTAAACATTTAGTCTACTTTTTAAAGACATACTTCTGGACAAATAAATACAGACTACCATATTATGAGCTTCTTTCATCTAGATATCTCTTTCCATTTAGTTTGTTGACAGTAGTTAAATTTAAAAATTCAGATGTTCTTCACAGTTCAAGCCATTAGCTAACCTATTGACAAGGGCTAGTTTCTGCCTTTTGGAGGTCAAGGAAGCTGTACCGTTCTTGATCCAGCGCTGCAAGCCTCCCCATAAACAAGCCTTGATGTCTTCTGATTGGATTTGTGTGCCCTGGCTTGCATAACCATACAGCTTGTATCCCAGTGTTATTAGCCAAAAGGAATATAGGGACTTACATAATCATTACACGATTATTTTTCAGTAACTGTACTGTAAATATGTAATTCTCTCTGCTCCTAATAACTCTTAATCCCTTTGTTTCTATTGGCTCCTGGGCTCAGATTTGGCCATGGCCTCCATGCCCTGGCCACTGATAAAACTTGAAAAAATTGTTACTTTCAGGGTTCACCTGCTTTGCTCCCAGCAGTAAGTATGTGCTCCCCAGCGCAGGCAGGGGCACTGCACCTGGATGCACTGTGTTGTGGGAGTGTGGGCAGCACTTCTGCCCCCGTGCCTTCTGAGAAGGGTCCATTCACCTCCAGAAACCTTTCATACCTGGCTGTATGTATATGTTCAGCGCTGACCTCTTTGCTGAGCTTCTTTGTGTGTTTTATGCCCGGGAGTTATTGAAGAAACAGTTTTGATCTCATTTCTCTATGGTGTTTGATAAAGAAGATTCTTCCTTGAGATACTGTGGGGAGAAAAATCTAAATTACCAAGAACTCTTGATCCACTGCAGGTGTTGGAAGCCAGGAAGAGATGATTTTCATTTTGGTACAAGCGAGTAGAAAAAGGCCCTTTAGAGTGCTTCTTGTAAAAACATGGCCCTATTCTGCTGTTTGGCTTCAATATCTGTGGGATTTGGTGGTCAGAGCTCTCCCGAGTTGTAGCTCTTCCAGTGATAACTTATGCTAGTAAAGTACCTTTCAGGTATATTTGAAAATATCCTCAACTTTGATGCAAAATTGCTTTTCTTACTGCTTTTAATATTAGGAGTATAACTCAATTTTTTTTATTTCAGCCTTACAAAATACTTGAACATAATTTTTCTGTGTTTAATTAGCTTCATGAGTCAGTGCCTGGTCTTAGGTCTTGACATTTTTGGCGTGTGAAATTTTCTTGTGTATTTGACCTTGGCTTTATTCCAGAATAAATATTTTAAGCTGCTAGTTTTGTGTAGTTTTTTTGTCTTTGGTCTGAGATTAGGGGGCAGACATAAGGAGCACTGAGAGAAGTGAACTGTATAAACCACAATTAGAATTGCAGTGCACAGGTGTCTGTAGATCTTACACAATTGCCAAGCTATTTGTTTCTCAAATGATAGGGGCTTTGGGAGTGTATTTTGGAGAATAAAGGGAGCAGAAGGCCTTCCGTTTGCATGTTAGGGTTGTGGGTTTGGTTATTTGAGGTTTTTTGGTTTTCTTTTTTTTTACAAATCCTGCTTTAAATTCTTCCAGACTTGATACATTTGATATCTTTACAGAACCAGCATATTGAATGGTTGAAAGTGGTCTACTGTGGCTGGGGATGCAGTTTATAACTGCCTTCAGAGAGGAATCAGCATTGAAGAATAAAAATTTCTTGCATAATAGCTTTTCTTTGAGCATCAAATTAGGTCCTGTGGTTTAAAAATCCGAATGCCAGCATTGAAAATAAGATGACTTGTAATAATTTTAAAAGAGAATGGCTTTAGCATCAAGGTTATGGGTGAGTTCTGCTGCAGGCCCTTGAGGATCTTTTTGGAAAAAGAGGCATCTTAAATCTCTATGCTAGTCATGCACAAAATATTATTGCAGTGAAAAAACAGTGAAGTGAATAAACAGCAGCTCACAGTACAGGATGCTTGATGCATCAGGAGTCCTAGTGTTCACTGTATTTTGCAACTTAATGCACAATATTTTTTTAGTTCTGTATTTCTGTATGCTCCACTCACTGTGTTGGATCTGTATTCTTGGGATGTGAGGTTCCATTAAAAAATAAATAATAATCGCAGCCCCCGCTCCCCCCACGTACACTCATTTTCTGTAATATGGTAATGATATCACCGTAGCAGTAATTACGGGTCATCTTCATTTCTTTCATCTCTGCTGGTTCTGATGGCTTCATTCCTTTGACGGAGAAGATTTGGCTCTGGGTGCTGTGATTATTTTGTTAAGCATTATTCGAATAGACAGGAGTGAGAGAAATTAATCAATCCAAATGCAATTAGCATCATGTTTAACCCAGTGATGGACGTCTCAAGGTGAAACAGCCAGGGGAGTTTCAGACATTATTATTCAATCCAGTGGCTCTTATCTAAATTATAATCAAGAGGTTTTTATTGGCTTTGCAGAGAGAGGATGTAACTCTTTCCCTGCTTTGGGGGTCAAAGGGATCAGATCTTTGGCCCTACAGGATATTGGCTGCAGGCAACTCCTAGAATTGGGAGGTGCTGTAAGAGTTTACTGTAATATGGGTGTCACTCAGGGCAAAATACCAGCACATCCTAATATCTGTGGCCTGGGACATAAATTTAGTAGCTCCCTGGTCATTGGCAGGGTTGTCTTTGCCCCTTGCTTTGAGTGTTTTCATTGACTGACTGCCCATCTGTATGTGAATGAACAGTGTTTGCAGTTTTGGCATTCGAAGCTCTGGGAACATCATAGTTTGCAACTGAATGCAAACAGAATGGTACCCTCCTTGAAAGGTAGAGAAATCTGGTTAGGAGAACAAGGTAAATTATTCTGCAGAGAAGGAATCTAATTTTTCTTAGAGCAGATATAATTTTAGTATTTATTGATAGCAACAATAACATTTTTGAGGATTTATTAATCTGCAGCAGATCTGTTATCACTGCTGGATAATCCTGAACGATCTCTGAGATCTCTTCTCAGGTATAAGATAAAGCATGACTACTATGTGTGGAGAAGAACAAGGTGGAAAGAGGTCACGTGAGGATTTCATAATTCAGGAAAGCATTAGGTATTTGATTACAGTTCTTAAGGCTCTAGCCTTAAGACACTCACTAAACTGTTTCAGTGGTTTAAAACTTTATCAGTCTCAGCTATTTACCACTTCTCCATCAGAGAGGACTGTTCTCATAGCACACTGGGAGGAGCAGTCCTTGTGCCTCACCTGCTCCGATTCACAGCCTGGCTTTGTGCAAGCTTTCACCTTCTCTGGCATTTCAAAACAAGCCATGCCAGACTGTGAAGTACAGCTGACGTAAGTGCACATTCTGCTGTCTCATTCACCAAGGGAAGGATGGTGATGTTTTGTACCAAGGGGGTGTTATTATTTAAAAATGCTGCAGCAAGACTTGACAGAGCTCATCTTTCAGAGCCTGAATTCTAGCACAGTTGCTGACTCCTTTAGCATACATCTTGTGCTGGTTTTGGCTGGGGTAGGGTTAATTTTCTTCACAGTGGCTGGTATGGGGCTGTGTTTTGCATTTGTGCTGAACACAGGTTGATAACAGAGATGTTTTTGTTATTGCTGAGCAGAGCTTATACAGAGCCAAGGCCTTTTCTGCTTTCTGTACTGCCACGCTGGCATGAGGTATATGTTGGGAGGAGACACAGCTGGAACAGGTGATCCAAACTGACCAAAGGGATATTCCAGACCCTGTGACATCATGCTTAGTATATAAAGTGGGGGGAAAAAGGAGGAGGGGAGGGATGTTCAGAGGGATGGTGTTTGTCTTCCCAAGTCACCATTATGTGTGATGGGGCCCTGCTCTCCTGGAGATGGCTGAACACCTGCCTGCCATGGGGAGCAGTGAATCAATTCCTTGTTTTGCTTTGCTTTCTCTGTTAAACTGTCTTTATGTCAACCCACAAGTTTCCCAGCTTTTACTGTTCTGATTCTCTCCCCAATTCTGCTGGTGAGGGAGTGAGTGAACGGCTGCATGGGGCTTGGTTGCTGGCCGGGGTGAAAGCACAACAGTCTGTACTGAGGCTGTGACCCTGTCTGTAAGGTGGGAATTAAACCACTCTATGTTTCAAGAATATTGTAAGGCTTGATAAACTCTGCAAGTGCTTTGATATTGATTACTGAGAGATGCCATGGTAATGCAAGCTTATTCCACCTGGAGGTTTATGCTGATTCTGTCATCTTACCTGAGGAGTGTGTTTCAGGAGTGTTAGGTGATTGCAGTGGTCTTCAGTGTCAGTGTAACTGTTCCTGAAGCACAGCTTGGAGTCTCTGCATGTGCCAGTTGTGCCTCCAGTGAAGGTGACTGACCTTGTTTTCACTAGCCACTGTTCTCCTGAGATGGTTGTTCAGCTCTCGCTGAAATTGGGCTTGGAGTAGCATTCACTGGTAAGTATTCATCAAAGGCCAACAGTCTTCAAGTAGAAGCTCATTTGACACTTACATTAGGAAGTACACAGCAGATAGCAGAGTAATTGGAGCTCTTTCTGTGAAGAAAGAGGAGTGAGCTGGTGCCAGGTAGTGATAGGATTTTGGGAGTCTGGTTTGAGATAGATCTGCATGGCCCAGTTTCTACTTCTCTGACAGAAGTTCAGATTATGTTGTCTGGGTAATAATATTGTCTGGGTCTTGTCTGTCATGTGCCTCTTTTTTCTTTGAGGGCTGTTCAGTAATAATGTCAATCTTAAATATTTTTGCTGATTTTAAATTACCTTTTTGCCTTCAACCCTCATCCCCTGACTTATTTTTTATTTTTCTTCCACATGCAATATTAGTTGAGCCCAACTAAAAGATGTGACTTTGCAATTGGCTTTCGTAAGTTCAGTCAAGCGAAACTCCCACAGTCGCTCACAGGCAAATTCCTCCAGGCCTTTTTTATGCCCTGCCAACTAAGAAAAAGAATCATTGTGTCTTCTTATCCTAACATTGTATCTCAGCACATAAGAAATCATTTCTGATGCAACAAACTCTTGTGATAAAAGGTTGAAAACCAGATAAGTGTTCTGCTGTCTTTCTGCAATTCATGTTGTTTGCCCTAAAATGGTAATTTCCATTGACAGTGCTTCAGAAATAAACCTTTCCAGTTTTGTTTTCTATGTAGTCCAAGAACACAGCAGTAGTTTGAGAGGGCATGATTAGTACTTTAAAGGAATCCTTACATGCTGAAAAACAAGTTCTTTTGTTACCATAAATACAACTGAATGGGAGGAATAACTGATAAGCTAACAAAGTATAACAGTGCCTAAGATAACCTTTTTGTAGGCAAGAATGTAGCATTCAAAATGTGACACTGCAAGACATTTCAGAGCTAAAAACATTAATTGTATTTCTGGGTTTTATTAGTAGCAAGACCTTGAGATTTCAGCAAAGCTATATTTTCAGGTCAGAGAAGGATCACAGTCAAATTTGTCCCATGAGTTGTACATCTGGGAGAGAAGCTAAGAAGTGCTTCTTGAGCAAGTGACTTCATATTAAAGTATCTATAATTTGAAGATACTTGCAAGCTTTGTTTTGAGATTTTTAGATGAACCCAGACGTAGTAAGCAGTGAAGGTATAATGTTCATGATGAATGTGTGATAAATACAGTTTGTCACATATATCTTTTCCATAGACTTTATCCTCAAGTGTGTTGTGGATATATTTAAGTGTATATTATGTTTAAAAAGTGTGCATGTATGTGTGTTGCTTAGGGATTCTCCTGGATGAAAGTTGCTTATGTAAGTATAAATCACTGTTTTCCTTGCTGATTTTAAAGCAGTAAATCCTTCCATTATTTCCTGGCTATCCAGACCTTATGACACAGTATGTCCTGTGCTGTCGTATGTGTGAGAAGGCTTTTTATGGGGAGCAATCAGGCTGGACCCCAATCTCTAGTGCAGTGGTTTTTTCTAATTAAATTGTCACTGGAAGGAATATCCGGAACAGCAGTTTTCATTTTCAATCGAGGAAAAAACATTATGAGTCTTTGTCATTTGATTAAAAGTTACTTAACCTTTAAATTGCTACAGATGTAAAGATAGCTCTGAGTTTCCAATGTAATCGCCTCCAAGTTAAAATCAGGAAAATCTTTGTGTAATGAAACCCATATGTCATAGTGAAAGGATGCAAAGCACTGGCAGAGTGGGCTGCTCTAGCAGGAGATTCTGCACCCAATCTTGTTAACCAGGACTGCTTTTGGTAATCCCTCATCTCCTCACTTGTAGGAAATCAATCTGTACTACTGAATCTTTTCAACCAGCAACTACAAAATTTACTGCAGAGAGGCAGCTTGGGGACAATTGTAGTAAAAACGGAGCCTGAGGCAACAAGGCTAAATGTGGGATTGGGGGATTGAAGTTCTAAAGAGGAGATTATATTAAACCTTATTCTGCTCCCCTATTGAGTAGAAATGTCTCCTCCTCCTTTTAGCCCCAGCCTTTCCTACCCAGTACCTGTTTTTGAGATCTGCTTGGCATATCTTGCCAGGCAGCAAACTTAATTCCTACAGTACAGCATTCTCTGTTAATTATAATAGCCTTATACCATTTTTCAATACATTTATCTGAAAGAATTTATTCAAGCACTACTTCCAGTGCAACCAGTGCTGATAGCATCTTAAAGTGTTTTTTTCTGTGGAGTTCAGTGTCTTCCTCCTCCCTAGTAGGTGAGGTTAATTTGTACCCAAGCTATTGCGATGGTGTCCATTGTTGATTTTTCTATTGTAGTAGATGCACAGCATAGGCAAGGTTGTAAATTGCGACTTGTCATACAGATTCATGTTTCTGTTTCATGCTGCGCAGCCTCTGTAGTGTGTGTTTGCTGGTACAATGAAACCTGTGCTCAAACCCTCTCTTCCCTTGAAGTCCATGGTTTAAACAACCATTGTAAAGAAAAAATCCCTGAGGTTTTCACTACAGTTTTGTTCAACCTTTTAATTAAAAAATCTACCTCTATCTACTATTCAAATGGCTTCTGCTGGTCCCTTGGGTAGTTGCTTAAAGCTGGTTTTACCATCTCTCTTAGGCTTCAATCGTATTTGGAATGTGGGTGATGGTTTCTTCATTCGCGAGCTTTTCCCTCACTCCAGCAAGCTCCATAAGACCCCAGTGGAAATGATATTCCTATTATTAAGAATTCATTTCTCAGAAGCAATACTGAGCAGAGAAGTCAGTTTAATATTAGAGCCTTTTACTGTGCAAAATCCATCAAATCATACTCCAGTGCAGATTAAAGAGGAACAAAGGTGAAGGAATAGCCAAGATGTTTGAACACAGTACCATGTAATAAAAATTTGGCCTGTATTTACCAGGAATACACTGAACTGTGGTTCTTGGGCAGATAAGGGAAGCAGCTGAAGCAGGGAAGACAAGATTGTTAATGGTTGTGGAAACTTGCCCTTAGTTTGGCTGTGATTTTTCTGTCAAATTAGGATGTTTCTTCCTGGCCATTTTCATACATATACAAAGATATAAGGTCCTTTATCTTTCACAGTTTGGCATCATATCTTTAAAAATAAAGCCCTGGTGCAAGCCTGAGTCTGTGAGGAGACGAGGAATACAGAACAGCAGAAGGCTGTCTCCTGCTCCTAATGGGATTTTGTAGCAGCATGTGCGAGTTTGTTTCAGAAGTCAGAAATGAACAGATGTTGGTATAAATTACCTCTGTGTCTGATGTCTTGCAAATTAAAAGCGCGGTTGGCATCACTAAACAATTTCACCAGGTTGGGGGGGGAAGCGGGTGGTGATTATTGTAGCAGGTCGGTAAGAATCTTTAAGCTGCAGCAGAACAGGATAGCAAGGATAAAGGAATGAAGAATAAAATGAGAGGTCTGTGAATTAATCAGAAATGTTAACATCTCCGATGACAAGTGAACAGGCAGGCACGTGCTCTGGAGCAACCTCCAACCCACAGTAATTTCACTCAGCGCAGAAGGAGTCTATGCTCTCTGCCTGATTTATAGGGTGCAGCCCTCTTTGGGGGAACAGAATTGTCATGCATTCGTGTATCTCCTGTGTGGGACTTGCACTCTGGAAAACTTTCCACTTTATCGACTACAGTTTGGCTTTGTGCTTTTCTCTGTTAAGAGTGTTTTAAAACCATGCAGTATTGTTGGAGCAAGGGAGGGAGGTGTCAAAGGACTAAGTGCTAAGAATCTATTCCAAGCTGAAATTTTAAAAATCTTTCGGTTTTATTTAGTCATGTTCTTTGTGCACAACAACTTAGTTCCTGACAAAATACCAATTCACTCTGTTCTTCTGCAGCACCTTCTATCCCTGTGTCCCTTCAGCAGCAGTTAAAACATACAAGTTATCTTGGGGTTGGGGAGGTAGAGGTACCAATGAGTACTTTTGTGGTAGTTCATGCTGTGAATCAGAAGCAGGATCCCAGGTGATACAACTCACAGCTGGAGGCATGAGGCAGATAGATAGTGCAGTGATCTGCTTGAACCTGCAGCCAGTCCAAAGCACGTTCCACTCAGGACAATGGACTTTGCAGCCTACAGGTACCAGTATGTAACAGACAGGTTACATACTTTTACATACAATTAATTGTTTTACAATTTCATACCTCATGATAAAATTTTGTGTAAACAAATTAGAATGTAATAATTTAAAGAAGAGGCTTTAAGACACAAATTCTGACTTTTATGTAAACAATAACAAAATGTCTTTATCTGAGTGCACACTGAGTATTGTAAGCTGAACATATTTATTATATTTTAGTCCTGTTCTGACAGATAATCAGTTATGTCAAAAGAAAACCCAACATCAACAACAAACCCACCTCCAGTTTTTATGCTAATTTTGATTTCTGATGTTTGTCTCAGTAGGGAAGTCAGGAATTGAATGGATAAAACAGAAAATTAATTCCTATCTCCTTCTAGACTGTCTTTGAGGCTAGGTGTGGGAAACATGCATGCTTTCAGCATTCCTGTGAATAAAACCCTCCATGTTTCGATGCCTGCCAGTCCAGCACAAAGCTTACACCTTTATTGAAAAGAAATGGAGGGGCACCATTGGGAAGATTGTCTTTCTCCAGGCCTCAGTTGCTAATGGTGTTGTCTTTGATGCATTGTATTGTCATTGCAAGGCACGAATAGTATTAGGGCTGCTCTGCCAGCTTGTGAGCTTATGGGTTCTCAAATCAGAAATGTCTCATGCAGAAAAGTGACTGTGTAAACCCTGCTGTAGTATGGCTACCAGAGATTGATGGTACCAAGAGTGAGAGAAAGACATATAAGCCTTGCCTTGCTGTATTAAACATCGAAGGACTGACAATGCAGAGAGAAAGAGAAGACCAAAGCTCTATAAACTTTACTTTATTACTCTATCCATAGATGAACTGCATTGAAGGAATATAAACCCCATTATATCACAGCATCCAGGGACTGACACTGCTGAGAGAGAGAAAATGCTGCCTAATTTCTGTTGAAGACCACATCATCCAGGGACCAATGATCTTGAAACGGAGAAAGAGAGAATTCCATAATCTCTGACAGATTATAACATACAGGAACAATTGTGCTGAGATAGAGTGATGGGAGATTTGGATTTCACCATTCAGAGACAGATAGTACAGAGAAAAGGAGGTGCTGCAAGAGCATAATGCAGTAGGAATAGAAAGCATAGATTGTATGTAATGAGACAGCCTGTGGGAATTATTGCTGAGTTTAGAAGATTCCAGACCCTGCCTGCATTTGTACGATGTCAGGAATTGAAGCTGAAATGCAGTTTCATTTATTTTCCACTTTAATAGATAAATAAAATAATTCTTAGTTTTGGTACAAGCCCAAATCTGAATGAATTTCTTATCCTATGGTTAGATTATGTTATAGTTAGATTGTGTTATAGTTAGATTATGTTATAGTTAGATTATGTTATACAGTTATACAAATTATACAATTGTTTGAGTTTCTTGGCTTTCTAAAAAATACTGACTTCTTTTTCCTCCCTTGTGATTTCAGCTAGAGAAATGACTCGAGGGAAATTCCTGAACATCCTGGAGAAACCCAAAAAGTAGCTGCATCTAGCGTTTGGATGAACATACCCCAACCAGGTCATTTTATGCACTGCAGATCCAGATGAAGCCCAGAACGTCTAAGAAGAACAAAGCTCTTGCTCTAGACCTTCAGAAGCAAACATCTCCTTTTGCTTCCACAGCTCATCTCTTTATGGGGGAAAATGTATGATATGCACAGGTCACAAGGACTGCAGTTGGTTGCATTGGAATTCGGACTTCATCTGACACACGATGTCCAACAGGAGGACTTGACCCTGACATGCTGTGACACAGTTACCTGTTTCAATCAGCAGTTCAAAGTGAACAGCCAGTGTCCTTATTCAGCTGCTCTCAGGGGCAGCCTGTTTGAGGTACACAGCAGATCTGACACTGGCCAGTGTCCATCATGAGGCCTCGACCCTTTTGTGTGTCTTTTGTCTTAGATGCATTGATTTCCTGTGTACGACTCCTGTGCTGAAGGATTTGAGTGCAGTTTGGGGTGTGGGTTGACCAAGAGCGCCAGTTCAGCAGCAGCATTATGCTTTTAGTGTAGAAGCCAAGTGCAGTCTCTGCATTAGATTCCAGCTGCTCACTGCCTTCAGAGAAGCATGTCTGGTACTCCGAGGAAGACCTCCAGACCTTCGGTGTGCCAGGAGCTTCATTTCACTGCTAAGTGGTTCTCTAAGTGAAATTGAAACTAACAGACCACAGGGAGTAAGAAGTGCTACTGTGTCCTCAAGGAAGATGTCCTCACAGAAGCTTTGGCCAGCACACAAATAAACAGCTTTGTCAGTCCTCTGCAATTCTTTGCTTCTTGCAGAGCTAGAAACTGGAAAGAGTTATAAAGTTGAAAGATGGTAATGTTTTCAGTTATCACTCCAAGAAGTGGCAACAGGATTGTTAGCCACATTGTGAGGATGGTCTGCCAATACAGGATGTCAACATTTCTGAAAATAACATTTTGTGGTATTTTTAATTGCCTATAAACCAGCACTTCAAAATTTTCTTCACCTACAAAACCAAAATTTTTAAGATAGAAAATTCTGTGAGCTGCTCCCTTTCAGCTTCAGCACACTGTTCTTACAGTTTAATGCCTTTTTCTTCTGTTCATGTACTTCTACATATTCACCCCTTGGAAGAGGTATAGAGCATGTTCAGACTTTTTGTTTTATTTAAGAGAATAATGTTTTTCATTCCATCCTCTTTCCTTTTCCTAGAAAACAACATTTTAAGCATTAGTAAATATGTTCTTTTTTAGGGTACAACATAACGTTGAAACATTGGATGAAGAGCGTAGGGGGTTTTCTATTTAGAAATGTTATTTTTACCTTGCAGACTTTTCAAAACTTGTCATTTCTCAGGCTGTAGTCACATATGAGAGGAGAAATTATTTGGAAATAGTACATATAACAGGTTGTCCTTATAGCACTGCATTTTTCTGGCTTTGCAGAGAGAGGAGACTTTTTTTGGGTGCATGTGCAAATAAGGAGGAGGAGATTTTTTTAATCAAATAGACTTCTGAGTTTTTACTAAATTGTTGGCGACCCTTTGGTTTGCAGTCTGTGGTTTTGGTTATTGCCAGCCAGAATTAGGCTTGTTTTGGACAGCTCCTGTTAACTAAGTTTAAGTAGTTAAATCCCACATCCTGGAAAAACCCTGCAGAAATTTAGAAATGTCAGGAGCCCGATTTAAAACTTAACAGAGTTACTTGTGTCCTTCACAGTTTATGCAGGACTGAGCTTAACAGGAACTCTGTCCCTTGAGAAAGAATTAAGACAGATGAATGAGAAGAGAAGCTGAAAGTGGTAGTTCAGGAACAGAAAAAAACCCGATGGTGCAAACTGATGTTGATACAGCTTTAAGCATTGAATTATACATTTGGAATGCAAATTTAAGTTGGTATACTATATATGTAATATATGTACATATATGTGACAAAATGGGATACTTCATCTGCACCACCAGTATGAATTTGTGCATTTTATAGAAGTTTCTTGGTCCAACACATTAAGGAATTGAGATCTGAAAGGAGGATATAGGAAAATATATGAAAGCCTGTCCTGGAAGTATATGTGTATTTTCTGATATGTGCAGTAAGGAATTTCGAACTCTAGGTAGTTTTTAGTAACATAAACATGTTTTAAAAAAAAAAAAAGAAGAAAAATCTCCTTTTATCATACACAGTACTTATCTTCTGTAGGGCAGCCATTAACATACACTTTAGAATTGTGGTATTTTTGGTTTTGTACTTATCATCTCTAGAGATCAGTCAGTGATGTTATTTTTTTATTGGCAATATTTATATGTATTTTTGTGTGTTAGCCAGAGAATTTTTTTCTGTCTGTTATTGCTTTTGGGTTTAATAATATGCAAATGCAAACCCTCAGAGGTTTGCCTGGGTTTCCAAAATAGCCCTCTGAGATGCTAAAGCTTTTGCTTGGCCACTTAGGCAATATTATTCCTCAGGCTGTTCTTCGCTTATCAGCATGCCACCACCTCAGGGTTTGGCCTGTGGATGTTCCATTCCCATCAGGAAATAAATATTTGTCAATATCCAAATGCTACTAAGGGTTTTCATACCCTTTTGAACTCTATTTTTTCTTTCAATGCTATCCTTCCTGCAGTTATCTATACAAGAAAATCCAAGTGGCTTTTTGTTACTGATGGGAATGAAGAGTGTAAAAAAATCAAGATTTGGTAATATTAATCAAGCTGATGTGTTGTTTTATAAAGTGTTTTCATTGGTATATTAGATGTTACTGTGAGTTTCTTGGACGTAAACTCAGTATTTATTTGGCTCCTTTTAAATGCCAGTGTTACATACACTCAGTTATAAAGGCTATTCACTTCAGTCTTGGACTATCAAATGCTTTGCTATCTAATCCAACTGAGAAGAAATTTTTGTTTGTTTTGTTAATCATTATCAAAATAAAAGTCTATATGCACTGGCAGTTGAATAACATTATATTCCATTTAACTCAGAGTTTTGCCGTTACAAAATTACAATTTTGTAAGAGTCTTGTAACTCACAGTTCTCAACTTTGCTTCCTATTTCCCTCAGCAAGACACCTAGAAATGACAGATTAGTGAAAATTGACTAATCCATCTTGGAGGTAATGTTTGAACTTCATTCTGGTTTTACTGATTTTTATGTTATGTAAAAATGTTAGGTGCTATTACAAGTCAAATCACAAGCCTGTCTTATCTGTAATCTTCTCTTTGCTTATAAACAGTTGTAGAAGGATAGGGAAGGATATAAACAAAAGGCTTACACAGTGATTTTGTGTTAGGGTAACTTACATAGCATCCAGCAATCTGTTTTAGTTGAATCTGGTCCACAGTAGACCCTACCCTCCATAAATTTTTTTAATCTTAATTTGTCTGTTCTCTTGACCTGAAAAATGCCCCAGGACAGTGAGTTCCATAATTCAGTTATACAAAGAAAGGTTAAAAATAATTTTTTAAAAAGTTAGAGGGGGAAGTTGTTTTAAATCTGCTTACTTGATAATTCCATTTTGAACCTTTCATTTCTTTTATTGTCAGGAACAGTTGTTTGGATTTTTTCTTCTTTGCAGTCTGTGCACTAATGATTTTTCAGGTTCTACTGTGGTTTTTGTTCCATGGTTATGTTCACCTTCCTTGTGTTCCCAATGTTCAATTGTCTGTCTTCTATGCCAGCCTGAGCTGACATAAGCAAAATTGCAGAGTACTCATAGTGCAAGCACACTGTGAAATGTGTACGTCCTAATTACAGCTTGTATTTTGTTACTCTGCTGTTTTCTTTCACAGCATCGAGGCCTAAATCCTGTTTCAGTATCTCTAAGAACAGGATCATCAGCTAGATTTGCAGCTGATCTCATCCACTTCACCTACACTAACTAGTGCTCGGCAAACAACAATTTTTCCAAGTCACAATGACAGTGATGCCAACCATTCCATGCTGATGAATGGACACCTGGCAATTCCATCATCAGCCTATGCAGTATGTGAAAAAGGTAAATTTCACCTTTGTCACATGATCTGAAATCCTGGACTCCTGGCTTCCCACAAGTTCAGTAACTTCTCATAAACATTTCTGTAGTACTTCTAAACTAATAGAAATTTTTAGATATATGCAATCAGAAGAAAAAGACAACTTGCAAATTACTGTTGCAGAAAGTCCACAGTGATGCATACGCTCCTCTAGAACCAGCAGTCATTCAAAAACACCAGAGATACAATCTCAAGAGAAGCACTTCCAAGCATCCTCACATTTGAGTTCCTCCTAAGTAAGAACCTCAGGCAACAAGGGTACTTGTAGTAGGGAAATGTGTCACATCTTTGAGTGAACTATCTGAAAACCGCATCCAAACTTGATACAGCATGAAAATAATCCTCACTTCTTAGTGTTGTACCCCCATCTTCAAATGCCAGTCTGTACTGATACTTTTGAAGAAGTCATTAAATAATCTTTAGTAGAAGATGATAATTCATTGAAAGACAATTTTCTAGAAGGTTGTCTCTGTATCTTCAGCCCAGCAAAATTATAGTTGGGCAGAAACTTCCCATGGAGCAACAACTCTGAGCAGATAAAAATTATTAGAAGAACAGATGCAAATGTTGTAAACACATTTATAGTTATCACTATAGCAAAACCTTCCCACCACAGAAATACCAAAACCCACACCCACTCCTATGTGCACATCCCAGCATATACATCAGCCAGGGTGCCAGATACATCCAGAGGGTATTGCATGTGTGATGCCACATATGCATTGCCCTGATAAGAGATGCACCTCGATATTTTTAGAAGGCAGGAAAAGAGAAAAAAAAATCTAAAAAGGGAGACAAAGAAAATCAAGGATAAGGAAATGAAAAAGACTGGATCCTTTTGGTTTTACATAATGCTGTGATTCTTGGAATCAAACCTATTCTAGAAACACGTTATTTCTGCAAGCCAATCTTTACATCAGTGCTTTGAGTTTCTTTCAGGAAATGTGAATGTGAAATGCAATATCCTGAATTCAAATCATTGTGGCCAATCATAAAATCCACATAAAGATAGCTAAAAGGTTAAGTAGCCAGAGATCCAGACTGATCCAGTAGCTATAGAGTGTAATCCACATTCAGCATAGAATATGTGCAACAATGCCAGTTTTATTTAGATTGTGCTAGATTTTCAGCATGGCAGGATTCCTTCACATTTTGACTTCATCATCCACTGAAACTGCCGGTTTTTAGACTTGACCTTTTCCATCGTGTCTCTTTGAGGAGGATGACTGACTCCAGGCAGCTGATGAGTGTACAGAATAGGCGTTTTCTTGTTGGGTTTGTGTGGTTGACCTCTGCCCTGCCTGCTGATTCCTATAATACAGATCAGTGACCAGTGAAGCCAGAACGCTCCCTGCCTGTCTCTGTTATAGACACCTCAGTAAGGAACAGAAAAGAGGAAGAGGGCTGAGCTTGAAAGCCCTTACTTAATTGCTAGTAGAAAAAATGGGTAATAAGAATGACCTTGCACCTTATTTATTGACCAGATCTCTGTGAGGACAAAGTACTTGACTTGGTTCTGTGTCACTTGAAAGGCTGGCTCTGTGGCCCATAGCTGATGAGTAGGCATAATAATATAGGGTAATTAAATTTTGTGCTTGTAGACACTTACATGCGAGGGAGAGTTTCCCTCTCAAAAATACCTGGCACCATTTTCTTTATAATCACAGAATTTTAAGCTAATTTTGAAGCAGTAGAAATTTGCCATTTGCTATCTTCCACTTACTAAGATAGGCCTAAATGCAGCAGGCTATGTATGAAAAGGCAGGAAGAGAGCTCACCAGCTACATCAGAATGAGGGACAAGAGACCAGCAGAGTGACCCAAGTGGGCACAGATGCTCAGGCTGCCTGGTTCTGTGGCCTTCAGTTTGTTTTCCTCTCTCTGTATTAAAGTAACTTGTTAGTTACAGCTAATTTTAATTTATTTATACATACATACATACATATACACACATATATATATATATATATATGTATGTATATTGATTATCCCAAATTACCTTTCAGGGAAAGCAATAGCACCTGTCTTTCTCTTGTACTCTGCATGGATGAGCTTGTCACCCTGTCTTAGGTTTTTCCCCCTGCTTCAAACACTGAAGCCAAATAGCACATGTAAAAACGGGACAAATTGCTTCTGTTGAGGACCGTTGTGGGAGGAATCAGGGTGAGCCCTGATTTGCAGAAGGGATCAGTTTGTAATCAGCTGCACAGGAGTCAAATGGATCTGCAGGCCATGAGTATCCTTAACAGGATCAGCTGTGATATTTTGCTCAATATGAGCTTGTATTCAAAAATTAGGGAAAATATTTTGCTGAAAAATATTTGGTTGATGATGGTTTCTGAAGAAAGTGTCAGGTTGAAAATTAGAGGAACTATGTGTCTTTCTTTGCCTTGTTTTGATAAGAGAGCTTGAGCTGCAGTCTCCTACCCACCTCACAACTCATGTTTTGAATAATTTTGTGAGACTCTTAGGAAACCTGTCCTGTGAGACCCAGCACGTGTTCCCTTACACAAGAACTGACAGGGTCTTGTTTACACACATGCTCCTTCCCAGCCTGAACTCTGGGGCAGACCCATGGCAGGGCCTCGCTGGAGAAAAGCACATGCCAGGTGCAGCATTTCTCTAAGGGCAGCCCCCAGCAAGCCTTAGCAGAGACTTGAGCCAAATCTTTGCAGTCAGATGTTTGGTTTTGATGGTGCATTTCTGCGTGGAAGCACAAGTACCTGTGCACCGCTGGACATGATAGAGGAAAAGGCAGTCTAGAGAGTTGAAATCAAGTTTCCACCATGCAGGTGGACAGTGGAGATGGAGAAAGGATGGAGAAGGCCCGTGTCCCCAGCACCATGTGTCTGATGCCCAGCCACCGGCCCCATGCCACGTAGCTGGGCCCCAGTGCCTGGATTGCTTTTCTGGCTGTTTCTCCCCGTCCCCCTTCTCCTGCCGGTGCCCGAGAGGCGGCTCCCTGTCCGTCTGCGGCGCAGGGAGTGCTGGCTGCCACTCGTTAGAAGAATTCCCCCAAGTCAGACCTATGGTACGAGCCGTGTGAAGCGGAAGACAATTAGGGGCTTATTAGTGTCCTGGGGAGACGTGTAACTTGTGTTGCTGGGACTTACCAAAACAGCGAGAGTCTTACCGGCAAGCTCCAGCCGAGAAAAGACTGAGGGATTGTCTCACCTAATTACGGGGAATGGGCCTCTTTGTGTTTGTGATTCGGTACGGTTGTCCGATCGCTTTTCTCTGGCTGCTGGCTCAGGCCGAGCTGGAAGTGTGCTAATTAGAAGAGAAATGGACGTAGTGATCCTGTCAGCTCTCGTTACCGGCGTGGACAAAGCCGAATATTATTCTGAGGCAGTGTTTTGTGAGTGTCCCCCTTCCAGCTCTCATTAAGGGCAAGGTTGGTGGACGGAGAGGGGACTTGACCACATGGGTTGGCTAATGGAGCACAGTTACCGTTACTGTGCTAATTAACGGGCTCAGGAGGCAAATGTTTCTCCAACCAGCAGTCCCAGCAGCTGCACCTGGTGCTTCCAAAACCCAACCATCTCGCTGGGCAAGCCAGGCAAACACTGTGTGTACAAGCAGAAAGCAGGTTATGTATGATGCATCCATCAGCCATCCAAAAGTGCAGAAGAACCAGTAAAATGGTCAACACAGGGATGGAAAGAACATATAGTGCTGCAGTAGCAGCACGTCAAGCTCCAGCAGTCCCTTCTTCCCAGTGACTCGTCACATAGAGGACAATGTGTCAGCTTCTGCCCCTGGAAAGTGGGTAGCAAGGAGAGAGCTAGGAATGGCCAGGACCTCCAGGTGCCACCAAGAAATAAACCTCCAGTGAATTGTTGTGATCATCACAACTCTCTGTGGCCAGGAAGGGGAAAGCTGGAGAGATGAGGTGACATGGAGGTGAATCAGACTATCCCTCTCCATGTTGATGATGGGATGCTTATGGTCTGAGGTGAAAAGCAAGATGCACATACATATCAGGATGATTGTTCTGCTCCAAAAGGCAGTTAGGCACCACTGAAATGATGCACAAAGGTTAAGGTAGGTGAAGATAATGACCAAAGGAGCCATAGAAAATGCTAAAACCAAAATGTGTACTTTTGTGCCATTAGCCTGAAACTACGACAGTGAGAGTAAAGAGAGTGACAGCAGAGAGTGACCTACTACAGAGGGAGTAGAGAGAGACAGAAGACAAAGCAGGAGTAGAGCAGTTCTTTAGTGTCACAGCAGCTGAGATGGCCTCAGCAGAAGGGAGGACTAGTGTGTGCTGAGGAGGCTCAGTGGAAGTAAGTAGTTTTATTAACTTGTCACACAAGACTTTCATTTTAATATATAGGTGTTTTGTAAAGACAGTAACTTGTACAAGTTAATTGCTGGTTAATGTTTCCGAAGTTATGGGAATGTATTAATGATTAAGTCTGATTTGGATGTTATGGTCATTCTAAAGGTCCTTTGTATCTTTGGGCTAAATGTAGTAAAACATATAACCATGTCTTAAAGCTTTTAATTTGCTTTCTCTATTTTAACAACATACTCAGTGCATGCACTCATGCACTCTTGGGTACTGTTTTCAGACATACTTTATCAAGGGTTAAAGTTGCAAGAGGTTCCCTCTTTAGTTTCTTGGGTTATTTGTCCCTGGTGATAAACCTGTTCCAGCAGGAGGGTTTGTGTCCTCCCAAGTCTCCAGCAAGAGTCTCCTGTCATCTTGGATGGAGCTTGAACTCTGTCCTGTGCTTGTGCCTCCTTATTTTTTCTGTCTCTAATAGCTGTGAACCAAACAAGGATCCTTTTGCCATGGCAGCATGTACAGTGTGCTCAAGCCCTGCACTCCTTCAGAGCTGCAAAAGCCTTTCCCTTTTAACTGGGGTTCATTTCCTACTGGCTGCTGTGATGGCTTGAATCTTAGGAGTCTTGATCTTAGGAGCCTGATCTCCAAAGAGGGCTTGAGAAGTATCTTCTCTGCAAAGAGGTTTATTCTAGAAGGAGGAGATGTATAATCCTCTTACTAAAATGCAGAGAGGAAAGGAGAAAAGCTTTATTGCTCCTGCCTTACCCCAGTGAGCTGGCAGCTTTTATGCTGCCTCACAAATAGAAAGAGGCAGAGAGAAATGTCTGAACACAAACACTCTACCTGAGCTGAGGCTGTCTGGTGGATGCTCAGTGAAACCCACATCTGCACTGCTTTCCAGTGCCACAGCAGAACAGCTTCTGAAAAGGAAAAACTACTGCCTGTTACACCGTGTGGCCACTTGTGTTCCAGACCCTTCAGTCTTGGTCTAAGGAGGAGTCACAAATTACTGTCAGAAAACTAAAGATCATCACACCCATCTCCATTTTTGTGCTCTGGAAGCTCAGGAGTTGAGTGGCCTCCCTGCGTAAGGGTACGTGACACTTCCCACATCAGGCCTTCCTCAAGAGATTGGGCCTTACTGGCAGACACCAGGGGAAAAGACACACTGCTGGTTTTGCCAATTTATCTCTATTTCTTTGCCCAAGGAAGTATTGGTTACACCTCTATTTGACTGGCCTGCTATCTTGCTGTATTGATAATATCATGTCAAATTTCTGACTTCCAAATGCAGATAAGGATCGGCTGAGCATAAAAAAAGTGTTGGTTTCATGTCCTTGTGGGGATGGCATTCTGATAAACACCATCCATCATACAGATTAGCAGTACTCAAGAACATTGAGTATACCTGAAGACAGGTGAAAATATACAGATGGAGGGAAAGGATGCAACGGCTTCTTGTGGCCTTCACTGAGCTCTCCTGGCATTCATGTAACACTCACTAGTAGTATGGTACCTGGCCCGTGGGCTGGAGTGGCATCTCTTCAGCAGTTTGAGTTATCAAGGGCACTACTAAAGTCATTTAATTCATGGTGACCTCAGCAAGTATCAAAACTATTGTGCTGTGCATCATGAAAACACACAGTGAAGGTCTCTCACGAGGTTATAAGCAGATAAAACAGTAAAAGAGCAGGAGGAGAAAAGGAGACATCAGGATGTAAGGACTTGTTAGAGGTTATCCAGCACAGTTCAAACCCTGTAACTTCTTAGCCACAATCGAGTGGCCCTTAAACTACTTCCCATCTGCTGTGTTGTTTCATTAAATAGATGTGGGTTTTAAAGTAAAGAAATAAATAGAAATGCAAATGCCTAAGCAACCAATAGGTATGAGAAATTTTTATATTATATTTATATTATATATATTTAAATAACAATAAATTACGGTGCAATACCAGACATTTTAATCTTTTTTTAAACGCCTGTAAGAACTATTCTATGAATTTAATTTTTAAGTGACTTTATGTATTGTTAAAGATTTGAGAATTTAAAAATAGAACACTAAAAATGAAGGTTTCTCACAGTGCTGTTAACTGCACTGTGCACGGTGTGCACACATATTTAGGAAAAAGCTATGAGCATTACAGAGATCCCACTAATAATTGTAACATCTTCACTGATGTAGAACATTTATTCTGACCTTGCTGAGCCTTTTACGTTCATGCGCAGAGGGTGTAAGTGCTACATTGCAGATTTCATGTAATTCCAGACTTGCTCAGTCCAAATGTTTGCCAGCAGACCAGGGCAGGAAAAATGTAATTTTCCTAATTTTGCCATGTTGAAAATCTTGCTATTGCTCTGATGATCTGTGGGTCTGATCCTGCCATAACACAGAACATTATTAAAATGATCACTGCAGTTCTCTAGGGAGCTTAAAACTATTTTCTCTAGCAAAAGAGAGATCATTTCTCTTATTCATTTCAATAATTTGGAGAGGGAGGAATTTGCTGCAATAAATATCAGTGTACCCCATTTGTGTATGCATCTGCATAAGGTTTACAGGAGTTTCATTATCAAGTATCAAAATAGTATTAGCAAGTTTTTTTGCTGGGAGAAGACTGTGGAAATAAAGTGATATGGAAGACTGAAAGAAAAATGAAAAATACAGGTAAGTAAGAAGAATTAGGGACTTAGAAATAGGAACTTAGAGGAGAGGAGACCAAGATAGGTAAAAAAGTACATTTTGAAAGACAGCAAGGCATAGGCAGGAGGTTTGAGCAAATGCAAAGGAGGGAAGGAGGCAGACTGTTATAAATGCAGTATAAGAAGAAAAATAGTGAAAAAATCAAAACACGAGGGAAGCAAATAGGAAGAGGTGGTGGTTTTCAGCAAGAAGGAGGTCAGAGAAAAGCAGAAGTTTCATGAGCAGTGGCACCAGCCAAGGAAGTGTGGTATTCCTTGTGGATGTGTCTCTCAAGACTGCACCACGTGTGCATTCTCTGATGTCTTACAGGAGATACGCTCACACTTCAGTGAGGGCAGTCATTGGATTTCTTTCTTAGCCAATTAATGTAATAAAATGTACAGAAATGTACTACCTACCTGGAAAGTTGTCTGAAATGGGCTTACAGGTTCAAAGGTCATTGGGACACCCATGTACACCTGTGGATGGATGCTAAGATTAGATGATTAATAGCTGAAATTGCAAATGGACAGAGTGAGTGATAGAGAATGGGAAAACATTAGGAAAATGGGGATTTATGTCTGCTATTAATGCATTTAATTTGCTTTACAGTCATTTCCTTTCCTGGTTTTACAATTTCTAAAAAATGAACGAGGATCTGTTTAAAACCCTCCTCCCAAATCAGGCTGACCTCACTCTGTCCACACTGGTTGTTTCTGGGGAGAAAAATCTCTTACAGCACTTTTGTCTCCAGCATGCGGCAAGAGAGATTCCAGGAGCTGCCCTCCCAGCTACACCATCAAAACCTGCCTGGGACCTCACTGAAGGCATATGTGGGATGAAGATACCTCAAAAGCCTTCTGGTCTTTCCATACTGGGGTGAATTGCAGCTCTATTACTGAAACACACAGCTAATTCCTATCTCATTGGTTCCTGCTGCAGTTATTCTCATCTGGTGTTTTCTAGGGACCTCCTCATGACTGTATACTGTGGTTTGAACAATACTTGTATTTTTATTGGGATGCCATTTTATTTTCAGCTGGTCTATCCCTCATGTCCTTCCATATTTCTCAACAAAATTTCCTGATTTTCAGGTAGAAGGTGTCATGTCAAGAGGTGTTAAATAGGACAAAGCTGACTGCTGATCTCTGGGAGGGAGATCTCTTCCTCTAACACAATACCTTTTAATGCATCATTATCCTTTATTTGTGGGTCTCCAGCCAATTTTTCATTCCATCTAGTGGTGTAGCCAAACCCATTTGCATTAATTTTGAGTAGGATTTATGTATCAAATCTTTACTAAAATCCAAATGTATCAAATCCATCATGTTCCCATCATCCACTAATTTTGTAATTCTATTTTAAAAAGCAATCAGGTTTCTCCAGCACAATTTGTTCTTTAGAAATCCCTAGTACTGATGCTTGTTTTCTTATCTCTAGGTGGTTAGTGATTTTTTCCTCATTTTTAAAAATTCTATTATTTTACTGGAATAAATTCTATTATTTTACAGGAATAGCTATTCCTGGGAAGTCCAAATTTGCTTCTTTTTGTTTTAATGATCAGTAGCACAATTCCTTTTCTCTAGGCAGCTTCCTATTTTTTGTAACTTAACAAAATTATTGTCCGTGACAAAAAAGTAACATTTGTCATTTTCCTTGCAGCAAGTGGATAGATGTCTCTTTTGTCCGGAAAACTTGAGTGTACAGGCAGGGTGTTACATAGCTGATGAGCCAAACGTGCTGTCAGTGAAACAAACGTGTGGAAATCACTGACTTCTTAAGTGAATCCAGTCAGGCTTTTTGCCAGGTAATATCCATTCTGGTCAATTGTTATTGCCTACTGAAGAAGTATCAGGAGGGCATTTGTACATGATTTTATTATAATGTTCATAAAAGTCTTAAACTAAGATGAAATAAAAACAGCATCCAAATAAGCTACATACATATTTGTATACATATGTAAGCTATAAGTATTATTGAAGGGAAACTAACAAAAAGAACACTATATTAGCAGAGCAGTAAATTAACTTTGTCTCAGCATTGGATTGAAGATTGGTAATCAAAATAATGCCTAAATAGTCAGCCCCTATAAATTCTGAGAAGCTGTCCTACCACACTGGTTATAAATCCCAGCTTGGAGCTATATCAAGTAAACAGAGTCTGAGTATCTGATGTCTTCTCATGTCCAGCACTTACACAACTTCAAAATACCTTTAGGTGGGAGAAGGTGTGGACAGATGCTCAGGATCAGCTGTCCCTTTACTTCTTCCCTCAGAGTCACTTCTCCAGACCTGCAGGAGGTTCTGTCAGTGCCTTCGTCAGACGACAGTGCAGGGGCAAACCTTTTGCTGCTTGTGCCTGACTTGTGCTGTTGGACGGCCGCTCATCCAATACCCCCATGGCAGTCCCACGTTTGCCAAAGTGCCCTCTTCACTCTGGACTTTCGGTCCTTACTTGGATGTACAGAGAGATGGATTCTAGAAAGGAGGAATTCACTTGGTGTCTTACTCTTTTCAAGGTGACCAACAGCTCTGGGGCACTCCAGGAGAATAATACCCCTGGAGACTTGGTGATCTAGTGAGAGAAAGGTTTCCTTCTCTTTCATTCTTGTGATTCACATTGCAGCATCTTCGAACAAATTAGATGTAAGATCCCCCTTGGGACTCTTCAGTTTAATTCAAACAAGTTTGCAACAGATCAGCACTGCTTTGCATGAACATAGTGTCATGTAAGCTAAATGTTCAAAAATATTCTTTATTTTCTAGAGGATGGAAACTGATGGCTTTTGGGTCTCTCACCTCAAAATGTTAAAATGCAGGACACATAAGGCGGTTTGTTCTTATTTGGGTTGGTCAAATGTCTTGAAAAATTCCAGCATTTAATGGAAAATTTAATATAAATTTCCTACAGAAACAATAGGAGCAATACTAGCACAAAGGTCAGTCATTCAACATTTATTCATCAGCAAAATAAAAATACACTTGGGCTAATGATAAATTTCGCAACTGCTATTTCTTCTGCTAACCTAAAATGAGATAAATGTTCTTATTTTTCTTGCAAACAAGATAATTACAGTAACCCTCTTACTCCTGAGCAAGGCAATCGATCAGGCATCTTCTCTTCTGAAACCCAGATACTGATAGAGAAGAGTTACTTAACAGCTCTTTAAGGTGAAAGATGTTTGAAATTATATAAAAGGTCTGTGCACCTGTGTACCCTCTTCTGCTAACCAGCTTCTCACACACATGAAGTTAAGCATGTGAATCAGAAATCTGTGCATCATGTACTGCATTTGGGTTGGAACTGTAGAATTTTGATCCTGAGGTCTCATTTAAGTTTAAAATACAAGCTGTTTTTCTGGTGATTGGGATCTATGTTACTTACATAGGCAGCACCAGAAAAATAACTTGCCTTGAACTTCAGAACTGGGAGGTTGACCTGCTTGGTGTAACCATGGCCTATGGATATTTGTTAGGTTTTGAAGCTGTTTAGCAGGATCTTGACCTAAAATTCAGCCTTTTAATTGCTTTGGGAGAGTTGTCATCCAGCCTTGCAGAGTAGGTGCCAATATAGAGATGTACAAACATGGGCATATACATAGTAGTTATGACATGGATTTTAATGCAACATTTCATCAAGCTTCTGTTGTTGGCATCATAACCTTGAGCTACTTCACACAGGCTCTGTGTATGTGGAAAAAAAAATTGTTTCTGGAGCCAGACTCAATAGAAAGAGCTTATTTTTGGTGGCCTCTCCCTCCATATGTTGCAGAAGAAATTCTTAGGTAAGAAAAAGAACTGGAAATATTTCAGAAAACTCAGGCCTAAGAAGGTCTTCCTCCAGCCATTCCTACTCCTCAGGCTCAGAGCAGTCCTCTCAGGCTGTTGTATTATCTCATGCTGCAGAGATACCCAAATTAAATGGAGACATTGGAGAATCAGCAGGTCGCTCTTTTAAAAGTCACTGATTACAGATGGTGGTGTGGACAGATTCAGACACAGCTTCAGCTGCAAATGCAGTTGTGAGGTAGGCCTTTGTGGCTGGACACATGGTGCAAGGATGTTAGTGCTGAACAACTGCTTGTATCTGCCAAATCGGACAAGAACAGATGTAGTCAAGAAAATCTTAGTGATTTAGATCTAGTGCTCTTCCTGTTGAAATGGCCTGAGCTGTGTCCAAAGAGGAAAGCAATGGAAAGGGTATCACAGAAAGAACAAGCCATGTGAAAGAAAGAACAAGCACAGTTCTCATCCAGTGACACAAGTGACTGCTTCACACGATGGCTGATGCAGCATCTTGTGCTGGCCCAGGTGTCAGCAGTGCCACCCTTGCCACTGCTTAGGTAATCGTCTTTCTAAAACACCCCAACCTGCTGGAAGTCCAGATTGCTTTCCAAAATGGTAGTCTTAAGTTCCTTGGACAATTTGCTGAGACCTCCTCCTCTTTTTTGGATTCCCAAGAACAAGAGGATTCCAAAGCCAAAACTTCTGAGATAAAAAGTAAATTAAATTCAAACAGGTTACCCTGTCATTGATCACAGCATTAATTTCCATTCTGCTAACTTACTTAGAAAGCTTATGTGTAGTTTGTGTAGGGATTACCTGCACTTTTACTACTGTAAAACAAACTACTGGGATTACACAATTTTCCTTTTTTTTTTTTTCTCCAGCATGCACAGACTTAGTACAGAAAGGAGTATGCCTAAATATAATGGAATTCTGGATGTCCAAGAGACCTGTATTTAAATACCAATAGCTTGTCATGAACATACACCAATAACCAGTCCCCCTGGCTGAAGTGACGTCAGCCTAAGTCAAAATGTGTTGTTATAGGGTGGATTTCTCTGAGGAAACACCTCTCAAAGAAATGATCCTATGCTATCCTGATTCTCATATCAGCATGGCAATCCCAGTGAGGCTATTTATCACTCCCTCAAAGATCATATCTGTTTGCTGCTTACTCAGAGCTTTACAGCTGTATAAAATTTCCTGCTACTAGAACTAACCCCCTAAGACTGGACTCAGCAATTTCCTTACAGACAGAAGGAGCTCTTGACTCAGTTACCAAGGATCATGAACATTGGAAAAGACCTCTAAGAATGAATCCAACCATTAAGGTAACTCTGATAGGTCTACCACCATATCCCTAAGTACCACATCTACATGCTTTTGGAAAACTTCCAGGGATGGTGAGCGGGACTTCTGGCTTCCAGAGACATATTCTTGGGAATTTAGGCAAGTGTTCAGTATCAAACAGGAAGTTTTTTTAAAGCTCAGACCTCAGAAGAGTCATGGACCCTATGACACATTCCTTCTTCTGAAAGGAACTCAGCATCACAGTCTGGTGTTTGGTGGGTGAGGCTTTCTATAGCAAAAGGAAGCTCCAAAGGTTCAGTGAATTAAAACATGCAGAATGCACTTTTCCTATCTGGATCTACCTCAGACATCCTGTTAAATGGGGGCAACCACTTAATCTACCTTGGTCCTAGTACTCCATCTGTAAACTGATGATAACTTTACACGAGTTCATAGAAAATGTATATGGTTAAATGTATCCCTGTTTATGAGATTCTTTCATCGCTGTTGATGAAATCTCTGTCAACACAGGAAAAAGGAAGAAATTCATGGGAGGTAACCCAGTGCTATGCCTAATGCTTAATATTATTGCACCAATGTACAGTCTTTGTATTTGCACTAGAAGGCAACAGCCTTGTAATAGTCAAGATGAGAAATGGCCAAGGTTTAGCCAATTTCAACAATGGATTTAGAGAGAAAAAGAGGAAACTACCTGTCTGGACTCCTCCAAATAATTCCTCTCCCAGGTTCTAAATGATAAATGCCACTATAAAAGTTGTTGGGGTGTTCTCCTCTCAAATGCAACTTAAATTATGGACACCTTCTCCTGAAAGAGACAGACACGGGAGAGGTTCTAAGCAAGTGAGCAAAATTTATTTGTCACATGGGTCCATTTGGCCTCCGTACCATGAATCATCACCCAGTCTGGGTGTGTTTAGGGTAGAAAGAAGGAACAACAAATGGGAGAAGGGTATTAAATAATGATTGCCATAGAGACCAGTCAGCTTTACCCAACTCCATGAAATTTAAACAAGAGAGCTTAGAAAATGAAACATCAGTACATTTCAAAGGGATAAAGGGCAGTGTACAAGTTAGCTGTGGAATGTAATAACAGGACATCAAAGCAAGTTGTTTAGACAGGTTTCTAAAAGCCACTGTCAGCAATATGCAGGTGAGACACCCATATTTTTTCATCCTTTCTGGTCACACCAAGAATGTGACGATGGCAAAGCACTTTCAGAGGAGCTAGAGTCAGAAGTAAGGCCAAAATAAGGTGGAGGAATGATGACAGTGGATGAAGGGAGGTGTCTGAGAACGCTTCAGTTGCAATGCAGCTTCCTCTGGCTGAAGAGCCCCAGTGGTCAGGCCAAACTGTGATTTATGATGATTTTTTAGATTCTTTACCAGACTTCCACATGCTCACAGAAGAAGAGTTATCTGCAATTTTGCCAGGAGATCCCATTCCTTCGATTTCTGTTATCCAAGGCTTCGTTGCCTGTAGCAGTGCAAAGTACCTTGCTATGAAGCCTGTGTATGCTTGGACAGTCCAGCTATTACTGTGTCCTGTAGTCATTCTGCTCACCAGCATGGCTTACTTCTCACTCCTCCTCTCAGCCACTTTCTGTACTGGCTTACCACTGAATCCCTGATCCAAGCTTACTAATCAGGCATTACATCCATCATGTCCGGAGTAAGACTTCTTGAAGATGAGATGGAGTCTAAGGGTGGTGAGCCGTCCCACAGCAACAAGAAGCCATCACAAACTTTTGTGACCTTTCAAGTACATTTCTCCAGTCACATCCTCTTTGACATAATTAGATGGTAGCCTTTTAAAAAGGCATCCTCTGCCCCTCTCCTCAGCATTGCCAGGAACATTCCAGACCTCTGAGCTGCCAGTCCCCCAGCAGAAGATTAGCCATAAGGCCAGACCTCTGGCAGTCATCTTCAGGTAACCTGCCTTGTGCTTGAAGAAAATGGTGAAGATGGTTTTATGGTCAAAGCCCAGGGTGTAGAGCTCAAAAAGCTGGATCCAGCTTAGATTTTCAATGTAACCTTGGTTATGTCATTTAGCCTCTCTCTATGCAGGGATCCCGCCAGTTCTAGAAAGGTGAGATAAGGATACATTTGTAAATCCAGAGGACATGCCTGAATTCTCCATTGAGGGAGATCAATAGGATGTTAGGTAAACAGCTCTCTTGCTGTCCTGTGATTTGCATGCAGTAAAGAGCAACTGAGAAAAGTCTTATTGAAAAAAGATTCCCTTTTTTCAATCAGTAGTTGTATTGTCTGATGTAAACATGCAGTGACTAATGATGCCTTGCAGTACAGCAAGTATGGGTGCTTGCAGCCCGCCAGCAGCTGCTCTGGACTCCTGTTGAAGTGATGGACCTGTGGCATCCCTCCATCACCCCAGACACCCTGCTGGGGCCATGGGCATGGTGGGAGGCTGCTGGCCCAGCCCACAGGGAGCTGCAGCCTTGGGAGTCTTCATCCCACGCACATCCCTCCCGCCTGCATGCTTGGCTTCTTGTCCTCGAGCCCCCAGCCCATCACCAACCTCCAAACTCCTCTCCTCCTGCTTTATCACCACGGGAAGCCCTCCGGCCCCGCACCATCCCTCATGCTGCGCCCTCTCTGGGGGTGTCTGTCCTCCCGAAGCTCTGTGGCCACGGCCCGCAGCATCCCATCTCCCACAGGGCAGCCTCACTTGTCCCCACCCTGGGCTGCCCAGGTGAGTGGGCGGCAAGCGGGCACCAGAGGGGGGCCGCACATCACCTGACCCCCTCCAGCTGATTCCCTCAGACAGGACGTCAAGTTAATGAGCCCTCAGGCCTGTAATTAGCTGTCAATTACCTCAAATTAATCAACTCCTCGCCTAATTAAGCATAATCGGCAGGTGGGCAGAAAACGGGCCATTGTGCGGGAGCCATGAGAAAAGCATGGCTGGCAAACTTGTTTAGGATCAGCGGCGNGGGGCCCCGCCGGGCCGAGGGGCGGCGGCGCTCCCGCCCTGCCGGCGTGGGGCGGCCCTGCTGCTGCCTGGGGGCCCGGGCCTGCAAAAAGCCATGGCCTTAGAGGGCTTGGGGGGCGCGTTTCTTCTTGCGAAATATCCGCACCACCAAGCCTTAATGCACCATCTCGCCCTCCGCATTTTCTCTCCCTGGCTTGCCGTGCTTTCTGCGCTCGGACCCTTCTCATGTCTCTCTGAGAAAGGGACTGAAACACACGTCCCGTTCCCTGACCCAGGCCCTCCTCACTTCTGAGCACACCAACTTAACGGCGTGAAGACACATCTGGGTGGAAAACAGGGTTTCAACAGGCACTAATTGCTACCTATAGAAATGAGTCCTACTGAATTAGTTTTTGCGTGGAATTAACACAATCCAAGAAAGTCCCCATCCATCCTCCAGAGCTCTGTCTGGCGAAGGGGAGACATTCTCTGCTGAGGCCAGGGAAGGAGCAGGTCTCCTGCCAACTTTTGGATGTCACTGGAGCGCAGGATGTGAACTGCTCTCCACTGTGCGGTGGGCTGGATCCTGCACCCTGCCCACTAAATCCCGGTGACCACCCACTTTATCTAAAGGCAAACAGAGCATGGTATCCTTCTGAGCTGCACAGAAGAGCTGGGGGAAATGCAATTTCATCATAAAACTATTGTGCTCAATATTAAAGTGAAAGGTTTTGATTATGCCTAGAAAGTCTTTTTTTTTTTTTTATGTAGCCAGATTATCACCCAGCGCGCTGGATTTACACTGCATTAGCGATTGTCAAGATTAGAGCAGAATCCCCAGATAACAAACAGGAACACAAGACGTCAATTTATGACATAATAGCAATAATCATAGTCAAAAGAAGGATGCATTGGAGGGCAAGTTGAACATCTTGGCTCTGAAGAGAGAACCTCCCCGCATTGGAGTGGCTTTGATTAAAAATCCCCATTATGTCCAAAAGTATAATTTTATACTTCTTTTTCCTGACAGAGAAGAAAAACAACAGTTCAGCACAGGTCTGGCAAAGTTGGTGCATGAAATTAGAGGGACAAGTTAGGTGATGCAACCTTCCCCCTGGACCCTGCTAAGTGTCTGTGCAAGTCACAATAGCTTCCTGGACCTCCCGAAAGAAGGTGCACGTAAAACTTGGCATTTCTGTGCCTGCAGCTATTTGGAGCACAAGCTCCAAGAAGAGAGAGGCTGCAGGCAGCCCCTGCCCTGCAAAGGGTGCCATCGGCTGGTGCGAGAGAGGCTGCCGAGTTGCCATGCTGGGGTACGAGCTGGATCCTGGCAACTGGCCTGACCCTGAGGGATTAGAGACTCCCCCACCTTCCCAGCTCACATGGTGGCACACGCTGCAGCTGGGCCCACGAGGCCCCTTTTTTTCCTGCCTGCGCTGTTCTCAGTCAAGCGCTTGTTGCCACAGCAGGAGGCTTGGGCAGGGACCCCTCTGCACACATAATGCAAGAGCCATGAGATACTGGGGGACTCAGTGTCCCCTCTGTCCCCTTGTCAAAGCCACCATTTTCCAGAGCTTCTTCTGCACCTGCCATCTCAGGGTGATCACTGGACTCTTCTGGGGGAAAACCTCTTTTTTTGGGAATCAGGAACCACTCCAGCATCATCACTTCCCTCATTATGAGTGGTTTTTTTCCAGACCCTTTTCTCCATCACGTCTTCCTTTGGCTGAAGCACTGATCCCATTCTTTGGGGTCCATCAGCACATTCATGAGGACCAGGCTGGGAGGAATGCACTGCATGATGGTGTGATGGATGGTGACGTGAGCTGCAGGCAAGCAGCACTCTCCAGCAGCTCCCTGTTTATTTGTGGGCATGCTGCATATGCACACTGATTTCACTTGCTCATTCCCATTTAGAACTGGAGCACTCAAATGACTTACATCAAGGCTGACTAACCATTTCTACTATTAGCGGCCTTCTTAATCACTCATAACTCTTTTGGTTGGGGAGTGTGAAGTTCTCCAGATCTGATCTCTAGTCAGGGAAGAGTGGTTGCTTTGACTGTGCTGTGTTTGGGCAAAAATGGCCCAGGGACTTATGAGTTTAAGTGCCCAAGCCACAGAACCCTTATCCCATTATAAACCAAAACTCTTTGTGGAAATTAAAGACAAAAACCAAAACAGCAGAGAAACAGGCAGTAGAAATCTGTTGGGACTAGACTGATGGAGCAACTTTCAATGATCCACTGAAAATCAATTGCAACAAGGGCTGAGTTGTTACAGGTAAAGAAATGGTGCTGAGAGGGGCAGTGTTACTGCTGCTGGGGTGCTGCTGCTGCTGCCTGGAGACCTTCCTGCCGAAGGGACTGCATGATGAGTGAGCAGATGAGTGCTGCCTCGCTGGGGAAGCCAGGGGCCCGGCTGGGACTGCACATGGCCACATCTTACGGGAGCACACCTGGAGCCTGGCTGCTGGCTACAGAGGTACCTCTTGGAGAGAAAGAGGAGGGGGACAGGGGCAGGGTCAGATCAGATCAGAGGAATACAGCAGCCATTCAAGTTCAAGATGGAAAAATATATCTGTTCCTGTCTCTGACACTGGCCACTCCAGCTGTATCAGACTATGCTGTTGTGCAGGTAGTGCCCCAGCTGGGAAAATGCTCTTCTCCCCCTTGGCACTGTCATAACAAACACACAAAAAAAAGCTGGGTAAGCAGTGAAGCTGTGCCATCCTCTGAGTTTGAAAAAGCAAAAGCTATAACTATTTCATTAATTATTTTGGCCAATGAGTTGGAAACAACAGCAGGGAATTCACAATCAGTCGCCTGTCATTCTGTCTGTACACAATACTGTTTGCAAGGATCATGGCCACCATCTCATTTACTTTGTGCAATGCCGTAACATTGAGGCTGGCCATGTTGTGGTTTGGTCGTTCCTTACTGCACTGCCCTGGCAAGCAGCAGAAGTAGTTTGAGGGGAAGGCACTGCAGCTCTAAACAGTTATTTCTACAAAAGTCATGAGCTTCTCTGGACTTAACAGCTAAGTGGAGCAAGGTGGAGAGTGAGATCTTCCTGACCAATCCCTCTGTGCAGCTCTACTCCATGATTATAAAAATAAAGGACTTGGGTTAGAAAGTACTTACAACGTGCATAAGTGTTTTAAACATCGTGATTCTCCTACATGTGTTCATTACAATGCAATCTGCAGTCACGTATCTGTAGTGTTGCAGTCTCTCCCCGGCTATGCATGAAACCAACTTCAGTAAGAGCTGGGTAACCACTGAAAACGACAGCCAGTCCCCAAGGCCAAGAGTTTTGGGCTAGCCTAGAGCCGGCAGCCTTTCCTTCAAGCTCCTGCTTGCCCTGGGCCCCATGGAAAGGTGCACAGTAACCTGTCAACATCAGGATTTAATAAAACCATGAAGGAAAGTCACAAATTTCAGAACTGTTCAGTGTCGCACCTGGTGAACAACCTCATCCTGGCACTGAGGGTATGCGTACATGAACACAGGCAAGTCTGCTTAACAAGGTGCAAGCATGCTATGTACCTGGGTGGGAATCACCCTGGGCACAGGAGCAGCTGTGCCGAAGCCAGGAGCCTTGAGGGTGACCAAGACAAGAGGCTGCGTGTGGAGATGCTCCAGCACAGCTCCACGCTGCCAGGCAGGAGTCAGCTGCCAGGCAGAGCAAGCCACGTCTGTCCCTGCAAGTCTGTGTAGACATACACTGAATAACCGTGGCTACTTCCCAGAGCAAGTTTCTAGGCTTCATTATATTTTCACTTGTCTTGCAAGGGACAGAGCAAGAGCTCTGATAAATGAAGAGAAAGGGCGGCTTGCTTTGCAGGAGATTTATGTGACAGTCTCTCTCTCTCTCAGCCCAAGAAATCCTTTGTGCTGTTCCTCACAGTTGTCATCCCTAGGCAGATGTAGACAGTGTGCACTGGACTTGGGGAGCCAGCGGATGAGCACACTGTCACTGCCCCTGCGCTTGAACCAGCAGCGTTCACCAGCTGAGTCTGGGTGCTACTGAAAGACACACTGTGCTGGTTTGCTCCCAGTGTTGCTCCAGTGACCTGAGCTAGCCTTCACAATCCAGGTGGCTTTGGGAGACCCTTGTGTGTATTCAGGAGACCCTATGCATCCCTGTCAGTGCCTGTGAGTATGGCTGCTACACAATCCCTGTGTGTCTCAGTCCCTCACCCACTGTGGGTGCTGAAAAAGCTGCCAGGTCTGTTGGTAGGGTAACAATGCTGGATGGAGACACCCCTGCTAAGGGGACAGAGGGCACAGATGGCCCCGGGCCAGGGGCTGTGCACATGAAGGCAGCAGTGGGTGCAGGACGTGCTGCCCAGTGTGCCGAGGCTGTGGTGGGCAGCAAGCAGGGACCATATGGAAGGCGCTGCCAAACGAGGCCGTTGAAGCAAAGGCTGCAAATGAGTTTAGCAGGCAGACATTTTGAGGAGGGGGAAGCGAAGGGAGAGGAGGAGAGCAGGAGAAAGGGAGAGCTCAACACCACAACCATGAGGAGCCTGCCAGGGCCACACAGGCCTGGTGGACAGTGCTCCATTTCCCCTCACACCACACCTTATCCCGGTGCCTTAACTTTAAGATCCCTCAAAGGAAAGAGGGGACCAAGGTGTCATGGCCCCTTCTTTGTTTTTAATTACTTCCCATTTTAATCTTGATTTGCATGTCGATCTCTCAGAACTGGGCCAGGGACTCTACAAAGCCCTTGTCAGCAACTCCCCCAATAATAAACAGGAAAAGGCTTAAGGGGCAAATCACTTGCATGTTAATGAGACTGTTTGCTGGAGTCAAGAGAGAAAACAGCAAACAAACAAATGGACTGAATTCCAGCGGCAGCTGTTTGCTCCTTAATCTCGGCTTGTCAGAGCTGCCCTTTGATGGGACACAATCTACACAAACGATTGTGCTAAATCTTCTAATCTACGTCCTCATTATTACATCCCTTCTTACGCATGTAAATCAGGGGCAAACTCATTTTAATATTTAGATAGATTATGGAAGGGAAGGGGAGGGGATTGGAGGGGAAAGGAGCTCCTGGTGGTGTCTGCTCCTGCCGGTTAGGAGGGGTGTTAATGAGGAGCACAGGGAGGGGAGCTGACTGCATAGATCCCAGGGCAGCAGCAGGAGGAGGAGCACCTGTTGTTGAGGCAAAATGGGGAGTATAAAGGGACAAGGATGCTGACACTGGGATTCTGGAGAAGACATAGGCATGGGGCAGCATTGGCAAGGTGATGTGACAGGGTGCTGAGGAGGACCTCACCCTGGCATTCCCCAAGCCATCTACCCATCCACTCAGTCCCTGGCTTTGTCGAGGTGGGATGCTGGAGGAAGGTTTGGTGTTGTACATGGGGGCTTGGTGGTGGCATAGTGAGAGGTGACAGGGCCTCAATGTGGGGGCACACCAGGGCCCTGGCATTGTCCCTGGGTACCTTGCAGTGCAGGGCCTCCTTGCAGCACAGCATTGTGGTCTCCCACCCCTTTTCAACCTGCCCTCGCTGTTAGTGAGCTGAGGATCAGATCAACCACCAGGCTGGAGAAGCAGGCTAACACCTCACTGTAGAACTCAAGGATGCAGCCTCACTGCCTCCACACAAATGTCATTAGAGCAGTGGTTATGATCTTTAACAACGCTCAAAATAATTGCTTTTACAACAAACACATCTGTGGGAAAAAGGGCTCTCCTGCATTTCCCTGCCTCTGGCATCTCCTAATCCAGTTGTCAACCTACAACCTGTCCCTTAACCTTCTTCTTCAACTGCAGCAAAGTCGTGATACACCGGCCTTATTTCTCTAAGCCCCTCATCCTCTTCTGCTCCAGGAGGGGCAGTCTTATCATAAAATAGGAAAAAAAGTTTAAAACAACCTGGTTGGTTCACAAATTTGCCATTGACCTCACACCTTTGAAGGAAAGGTGCAGAAGATAAGCAGTAGCTTGGTGCACAACAGGTGAATACAAAGAACAGCAGAGGCAAGCAGGAATATAATCAAAAAGGCCAAGCATAAAATAAGTTTGTAAGTGGCAGGATAATCAAAGGGAACAAGAAATCATTCTGTAAATTCATTAGTAGCAAGAGGAAGACTAAGCAAAATATTGGATCTCTGCTCAACAGGGAGTGAAAATTATTGACAGAGGATAATATTAGAGAAACTAATAACAGTGATAAAGAAGTAAAATCTTGGCATAGAATAAGAAAAGTGTATGGGAGAGGTAATGTTATTGAGTTAAATGCATTCAGATTTATTTGGCATAATGAGCTTCATTGAAGGTGCTTAGAAATCTGGCTACAGCAGTCTCAGAGTCAGTAGTGGCTGTCTTCCAGAACCTGTAGAGATGTGGTGGAGTACAGGAAAATCACAGGCATTGCTCTTACAAAAAGTGAAGGAAATGGTGATGTGTAATTATAGACCAATAAGCTTAATTCCCTTTCCCATTAAAATTCTGGAATAAATCACCTAGTTATCTCTAAATATCAAAGGCTAAAATGAGACAGTCAATTGTTTTTGCTGTAAATTTGTCAAGGATCAATCCCTTCCAGTCAATCTAATTTCTTGCTGTAGCAAGGCAACAGGTCTTGTAGATAAAGAGGGAACAGAAGACATTGAGTATCTTTACTTCCATAAGTTGTTTAGGCTCCATTTCAAAAGCTATCCTTATGAGTAAACTAGGGAAATATAAATTAGCAGAAACTAATGTTAGATACATGAAAAACTAGTTAAAAAACTGTGCTCAGCAAATAGTCCTCAGTGGTTTACTATCAAAATAAAGGATGTATTGAGAATAGCTCCATGAAGATCTCTTCTGGGTCTGGTTCTGCTCACTGATTAAACTAACAACATGGATGACAAAAGAAGGAGTGGGCACATCAGGAAGACACAGACCTGGAAGGCTCTTTAAGTACACTGAAGGATAGACTTAGCGTTCAAAATCATCTTGGCAATTTCGGAAAGTAGTTGAAAAAACGTAGATGCAAATCAGTAAGAAACCATGCAAAGAATCTCAGTGATGCAGAAAGAATGAAATGCATAAACAGGGGTTGGAAAACAACTTGTTATGCAGCAATTCTTCCAAAAAAGCAGTAGGGGTTAGAAGGGATTACAAGCACTGTCAAAAATAGTATAATGTTGCAAATAAATCAAACCTCCTACTGTAAAGAATGGATAAGACTACAGCTGTCAAGACCTCTGGAAATTACCTTTCCTTGTATTCAGCATGGGTGAGACTTTAGTTGTATTGAGCCCAGTTTTGGAATTGCCTTTCTAAGTGGACCCATTGGAGAGTGCCTAATGGAGGACAATGAGAATGATCACAGATCTGACACGTCGTGCAAGGAAAACCTGGAAGAAGTGGTGCTGTGTAACTTGAAGAGGGAAGACAGAGAGAGGATAAAAGAAAATCCCCAGGCAAGAAAGTTGTATAGGAAGAAGGAAAAAAGCTGCCCTCTGTGTCCATGGCACAGGAAATTGTAGTAAGAAAGGTCTATGTTAGACATTAGGAGCAAAATTAAGAAAAATCAGCAGGGAGAGCAAAGCAGACTGCAAGGGACACACTGGAAGAGATTACTTAGATGCTTGTCTCTCTGTCAAGAATGAGATGGGTATTAACTGGTCATGACACAAGGCAGAAGGAAGAGACAGCTTCTCTGGGTTCCCACTAGTCCTTGTTTTCTAACAATCCATCTCATCATTTCTGGTATCCACCATTTAACCTCAGCAGTGTTTGAGATGCAAGTACACAGAGAGAGATGAGGCATAAGGAAGTGACACTGGTTCGCAGAACACATCACTGCTCTCCTCACTCACATCCCACTGTATTCTTACTAACCAGAATGATGACAGGATGGAGACCTGAAAAATGATGGAAACCCAAGAGTTGGCCGAACTCTGGAGATGGACAAAGTATTGGCCCTTACCATCTTCTGGGGTCTGGCTGAAGGAAAAGGGAAGGGGCGTGCCACCCAGATCACTGCCATGTGAGCCCATGACTGACTGAGCATTGCTGTGAAAATTAAAGGAGTGGTGTGAGCATCTGCTTCCCTATCACCACCAGAAAACCAACCTCACTGCTGGTACCACTCCTCCCTGCTGGGAAAGCTAAATCAAGTGATGCCTTGAAGACTTACAATAAACTGTCTATATACCTTAATAGAAATATCTATTTCTGCAACATTTCCTTGGGGAAATCTGGGGAGGTTGTAAATGTATGAGGTTGGCATGAGTATCTACCACAAGTAATGGAATATCAAGTAAAGGCTGGAATTTTTTTCCTTTACCCTTTCTCTCTATTCCCAGCTATTTTCAGTCTGTATTATTGTCCTTCATCACCTTCTTTCCTTGACCCCATGCATTCTTAATAACAGAATAAAAATATAGGACCATTTAGGTTGGAAAAGACCTTTAATATCATTGAGTCCAACCATTTAGCCAGAACTAAACCATGCCCCTAAACCCCACATCTACATGTCTTATAAATACCTCCAGGGGTATACTCAACCACTTCCCTGGGAAGCCTGTTCCAGTGCTTGGCAACCCTTTCCATGAAGAGATTTTTACTAGTACCCAATCTAAACCTTCCCTGGCGCAACCCGAGGCCATTTCCCCTTGTCCTATTCCTTGTTACTTGGGAGAAGAGACTGAACATCACCTGGCTAAAACCTCCTTTCAGGTAGCTGTAGAGGAGTAAGTTCCCTCCTGAGTCCCTTTTTCCCCAGGCTAAATACCCCCAGTTCCCTCAGGTGCTCCTCACAAGACTTGTGCTCCAGACCCTTCACCAGTTCCACTGCCCTTCTCTGGACATGCTCCAGCCCCTCAATGTCTTTCTTGTAGTGAGGGGCCCAGAACTGAATACAAGATTCAAGATGTGGCCTCACCAGTGCCACGACCCGGGGACGATCACTGCCCTGGTCCTGCTGGACACACTATTTCTGATACAAACCAGGATGCTTGTATCGTATCACACTTGATGCTCCACACACCGTTGTCTGTCTGAGGAGCACAAACCCTTTCATTTGAGATCAGGGACAGACCATGAGAGGATAATGGTTCCTTGGCCAGATGGGCCTTGGACTTATATCCACTATATCTGGGATTAAAGGTGGACACATTCTCAGGATCCATCTTTGAGTCACTATGAGCAGCTCGCCATTGTGTTCTAGACGTCGAGCTGATTCTCATGTTGCATTGTCTGCCAAGCCAGAATATTAGGTCTGGTCTTCAAAGCTCTCTCAGAGTCAATTATGTCTGAGTCTGCATTTTCATCACAGCCCACCTGCTCCTTTGGGAAAACACAGTTGACTAAGTCTATGATGAAGTGAGGGAAACTGGAGATGACATGGAGATAAATGTCAGTGAGGTTTAGCTACTGAATAAGTTTGCAAAGGAAATACACTACCCCAGACTGGGTAAGTTTAGGACACACAGCAGTGCTCCCTTTCTTATGAAGCTTTTCCACCATAACAGAAAAGAGGGCTTAATATTTTAAAATATGATTAAAACAAACAAGCAAATGCAATAATCCCTTCTTAACAGACTATATCACCAGTTACCAAACTAGTTTAATGGTCATAAGGAAAACTGGTTTGAAACCCTAAGACATTTAGCAGCCCCCAATATACTTTAGGGAAGGCAGCATCAGAAAAGACACAGAGCATGCAGAAAATTGCAGGAAAAAATGTCAAAGAGGTTGAGATGGGACATGGGACATTATGTAGGAGTTTCCTGCCTTCACTGGGATTTATATGAGCCGAGCAGGCAGGATGCAAGGAGTCGGCAGCATTGCACAGCTCCTGTGTCTGGCAGTGGTGGCTACCACCAGCAAGAGGGCAAACGTGTGAGAGTGAAAACGTCTAATCTATTAAATGTTCCCCATGAAAGGGCTCCCACAGTCCTACCAGTTACTCTGGGGAAATGTCTACAATTTAAAGTCATCCATCCCCTCTCAATGCTCACCTTTATCCTGTGTATAGGTGATCTGTGATCTGCCTTTCACTTACTGACCAGTACTCCTCTTCCTGGTGCTAGCCCAAATCTTAGTCTTCCTCATCAGATTTTGTACCTTTCTGGTAGCTGAGGGATTACTACTCCTCTTTCTTCAGTTATCACTTAAGTCAGACACATCTCTGCATGGCTCACAGACCAAAACCACAAGTTCCCAGGTGTTTTCTTTCCTCTTTTCTACACTCTGTTCCATTTATCAGTATTTCCTTAAAAAACAAAAGTGCAAAACTGCACAGAAAATTTGAGTTTTAACGCTGGAGAAATACAACATTAATAGGCTGCTCCACAATGTCATGTTTCTGAATGTGGAGCTGTCTCAATCCTTTTTAGAGCTTTGTCATATTGCAGATGTACATTGTGATCATACCAAACTATTATGCTCAGCTGTTCTCACTGTCCTACTGTCTGTCTCTGAGGCACATTTTTGGGATCTGGGATTTTTCCCTTATAACAGTTTGGTGAGTTGACTCCCACCTATGTTCTCCATGCTGCAGCTCTCTGGTTCTCTTCTGTGGATGGGCATAAATTCTCCCAACTCAGTATCCTGCAAATGGCATTAATACACACCTCGATCAGCTTTCTTCATTGTTTATGAAGACTTGAAAAAGGACTGATTTAAACCCTCCTTGCTGGAAACTTTTGTCCCAACCTTATGGTTGCTGTCAGTTATAAGGCTGCATTCTCATTATCACTGATAACTCCTATCTGAAAATTCACAGTAATTCTTTCAGTGGCAGTTTCACATTTTGCTAGTTAGAGCCTCAAGAACAGACCTGAAAAGGGAATTTTTTAATCAACAAAAAACCCCCTGCAGAGCTGAACAAAGCCCAGTGTATTTCTGACACTGGGCAAGAGGGTCACTTGAACCAGTTTAATTTCATTTGCATTGTATTCTCAGCAATTCGACCTGAATTTATTTTGACAAACAAATCCTGTGAGTAGTCTTCCCACACACTGAATGTATCTGTGGTGTTCCCTTCCTCCAACAGTTCCATAATACTAAGACAATTCAGTATGCACAGCAAAATTCCTCCAGTTATGATAGAGTGATGGAAATTAGATTTTTGCTATAGCAATTGAGTTTAGCATTCTTTCCCCCTTTGGAAGATAAATTTATCTATCATGCTTCTTTCTTCAGCACCTAGGTCTGTGGCATCCAAATGTAGTAGAAAAGTAATACAGCCACAGCCTGGAACAAGAACTTCATTTTAATATTCCCTTGTTCTGAGGCAGGGGAATATGCAGTTGTGCTGTTCCACTACTGCAAAAGCAGAGTAATGTCTCTCCTCCCTTATAGTGGGATCCATCTCGCTTAACTTTAGATGCCCACAACTGAGCTAGGCCTGGGCTACTTCTGTAGTCAGTATCTATCTCATCAACAAAGTCAATGGAGATGCAATTCCCCTAATCCAGTTTATTTTACCTGTATCAAGGTATGATAAACCATGTCATAGGCTCTACTGAGCCTATTGATCAGAGTCCTCTGGCTACAATGGGAACATTCCCAAAGCAGATTCCCTACCCTGTAGGTATTCATGCTGGATCTGATACATCTCATTGCCACATTGTGTTCTCTCTGGACAGTATTTGACTCCATTTCTCCATTTGCTCCTTCTGACAGTTCCCATGTAGATGACAATAAGCCAGAATCTTGGGGCTGTTCTTTCATACTGCTGCTACTACAGTGCTTTAGTCCAGTTCCTCTCTGGTACTTGGCTACTGCCTTTGATCATGGAACCTCTCTTTGAAGTCCACCTACGTAAGTTTTTCCTGATTCCAAAACTCAGAGTTTGGGACAAGCAATGAAAGACTGGACTACATCTGTCAAAGAGCAGAGAGGCATTTTTCAGGAGTAAGATATAGCCTCCAGGGTTCCAATCAGGCCTGCACAAGTACTAGGCTTGGCAGCTAGCTGGAGCTGGAGTAGCTCCTTCACTGCTGCCCCCACCCTACAGTCAGGTCAGTGCAGCTCTGAGGTATCCCACTGTAAATCATGAAAAGATCTGGGCTGGAAACAACCTCTCCCTGGGAGGCAAAGGGCACCTTCGGGTGCTGATTTGGCCACTGTTTTCAGCCTTCGGAGAAATGATGTTCAATACAGGTTGGTCCCTCAGGTAAAGTGAGACAGGTCAGGCTTGATGGCCTCTTGTATGTGTGTTGATATCCAACACACAATACCCAAATATTCCGAGCATTCTCCCTCACACCTGAGTCCTCCCAGGGAGCAAGGGCAGCTTTTGGAGACTCCTCATTAGGTCACCAGCCTTGGGAGCTGAAATCTCCCCTCCCCCACCTTTGTACACAACTGTTCCTCATTTACATAAATTATCTCTATTCAATTAACTGTCCAGATGTCCGAATTGTGCCACCAATGATCTGTGAATGAATTAAAAATGGAATATAATTTAATAATAACTGATTAGAAGGAGATTAGTTGTTATATAAAAAGCAAAAACCAAGAGATAGCTAGTTGCCCTTAATCCGAGCCAATCCACAGTAATTATAGAAATACAGTCTCGCTTGCTCTCCTTCCCATTTCTCTTCTTCTCCCCCCACATTTTCTCTCTTTCTCCTTTTCCCTTTTCCCTCTGTCCTTTCTTTCCTCTCTCTCTCTCCTTCCTTTTCCTTTTTTGTTTCTTGGTCTTCATCCCTCCTGTGCCTTCTCTCCACTTTCTCCTCCTGATTATAACTACCTACGTCAACAGAGTCAAAGCCCCTCCGGCTGCTGATACACCCGTGTAGCTGGGGATGTCCTGGCAGGTCCAACCAGCAATAGCTTTCAGCTGCATTAACATCCTGCCTTTCAAGCCATGTTAATGATGGTGTCTTTATACTCTCACTTTTCTGTTAGACATTTCTGGAATCACCGCTTTTTCCCTAGGTTCCTAAGGCAGGCTCTTTAAAGGCTTCCCTCTTCTTGTCTTTCGGAGTCATGCAGAGCAATTTCTACACTGTCCTGGATGTTTTAAAATAATATGCAGCACAGAGGCTCTGCTCCTCTTCTTGCACCAGGAAGAACCAGCAGCAAGTCCCTGAGCCCCTGTGGTGTCTCTTCTGAAAAGAGCACCCAGGCTTTTCCAGGATATTTGCCATGGGTTTTTTTCAGTGACGTTTTCTCCTCTCCCAAGCATACAGCCAAAATACCCCAGAGCCAGGCTGAGATAGTGCCAAACATAGTTTTGGAGGCAGAAAAAAATGGAGAGAAAAATACAGCACCTTTTTACCTGAATGCTTCACGTGGATCCCCCACTTTTTCTAACAGAGCTCCCTCCCTCCCTCCTAACTGCCCCCCACCTATGTCAGCTGGGACTTCTGGTGCAAACCTCCACCACTCAGTGTGATTTGCAATGGCATCAAGCTGAGTAACTAAAAACTATTATTAGTTTACTTTTGTTCCTCTTGTAAATTAAAACAAGAAAAAAATATCATTTGCTGATGTTAGTGGACGATTTATTTCAGGTTATTTCATAACATGATTTGGAAAATACCAGCCAGTAACAGCCTAAGTCAAATTTACGCATTAGTTCAACATGGGGCTTGTTAGACGTGGACAGTGATGATTAGGGATATTGCTTACATACACACTCTTACAAGAAAAATGAAGCTGAAAACAGACACATTCACTGTCATAGACTCATCTCCCTGTACTAAGATACCAGATATTTAAAACCTCCAATGTCTTGGCTTGCTATGTGAATGCAGACTTTCTGGATTAAAAGCTCTGCCCTCCCTTCATACATCACCCTTAAGAGCAGTGCTCACAGCAGTCCTTTTTGCCTCTTCTAAGCACTGAGCCACCTGCAGCTGGTTGGCTCTACCAAGATGGAGCAGAAGCAGATAGACTGAAGGTCTAAGGCCCAGAGAGCAAACCTACATGATGTAATACTACACAGACCATTTTGATGAGCTCACTGATAACATTGTGATGGGAGTTGGTAGTTATTTTACTCTTTAATGTACCTTTTATTTCTTTAAAATAGAGGGGTATTTGTAGACATAAAGGATGTAGTTAATGCCACAGCTTCACCGAGAACCAGCAAATGTTTCCCAAAATAAGTTTTGAGAATGTTAGCATCAAAAAAACCCCAATCATTTCAAAAGCAGTAGAAATTAATTACTACAAAATGTGTAAAGTTTTGAATACCCAATAATTCGACCCCTTTCATTAGCACAAATTAAAATGTGAAGATTTACTTTGTCATTCCAGTAACATGCTGTTTGGATCAATTTCTTGTTTTTTCTGTGGAAACACCACCCTGACCTTCAAAAATATTTGTGAAGGTTTATTCTGGTAAACTAGTTGTGTAAGTGTCGGAAGCACACAGTATTTTTTCCCTGTTTAGTTGGTCATTCCAGAATGGACCGCCAGTTCCAAAGGAATCTGATCAAGAGCTAATTATGGTAACATCTCATTTACAGGTCACTGCAACTAAAATTGTTCATTACCTGTAATTTCTGTGTTGTTGCTAAATGTTACGATGCTGCCTTGCATCTCACTATATTTGTGCTTTTCACAAAGACGTCTAAGAATCATGAGAGCACAAGAAAATTTCAGCTTTTATTAAAAAGCACTGCTGGTGCAAAAGGTTTGACAACACCAACTGGAGCCATTTTAATGCAGAAAAAACTAAAAGAAGTTTAATACATTATTGAAAGCCTTTTACAATTTTCAACCTAATATATTTATTTTTTATGGACTTAATTCAAAAACTTTGGACTCTTGGGCTTTTGCAGTGAGCATTTTTATATTTTGATAATTAAAATGTTATCGCTCTGTGGCTAGAAGATGTGTTCAGCAGACTTTGAAGGATATTATTTACATATGATTTGGCTTTGATAGTCTTATTTTTTTGAGTAACATTTTACTCACAAGTAGTTCAATTGGCTTCTATGAGTATTATTCAATATGATAATGTGAGGAGAGGTAGCAAATCCGTCCCCTAGGTTAATGCAAGACAAGCCACAGTTACTGAAGGTATATTAATGATTTCTGGTTTGAAAAAAGTGTTTTGTTCTGTTTTATAAATCCATCTCTGAAGCCCACATGAAAACATTTTGCACTTTGGTATTTCTGTTGCAGAGATTCAGAGTTAAAGGGATTACTGAAATGTTTTTTCACTGTTAATTTTCCCAGGTTTAGATTTATGTTAGAGGATGTGTCCGCTGGAAGCATGATCAAACCCTTAACACACGTTACTTTTTTATTCTCCTTCTTTTTGCACTGTTTCCATCAGGGTTTTGGTATCTGCTTTTCTAGTGTTCATTATCCTCTGGAGCAGCCTTAGTTTGAAGTTGGTTTTCATGATGATTGTTATGGAGATCTTCAGGAAAAGGATGTGCATTTACAACAAATCTAAGAACAAATTGCAATATTTAGTTTCATTTTTTAGTCTGGGTTTTGTTAGGAGTCTGAAAACAAAGGGCAGTGCCATGGCATGAGCAGAGGGACCAGGAGCACTGCAGTCCAGTCCTCCTAAACTAATCAGATGACAATGGGTTTTAGCACACCAAAGCCAAGTGACTTCTCCATACCACCCCACGTGCAGGATCTTCTCCAGGAGATGCTCCTGCACGTCACCCGTGAGGGGCAGTGGCACCACCCTATGCCATTGGCTTTTCCCAGCCTCATCCCCGGGCAGCAAGCACTGCTTTCTTTCCAGGGCCTATAAACAGTTCAGTTCAGAGTGCTTCCTTATCTCTTTAACCTATTCCTATCTAACAAACGTGCATGGCTCATTTCCCTGGGCTCCACCTCTGCAACGCAAACCAAACCTCTGGCAGGTGGCTGAGAGTCAGCTTTGCCCATGCTGTACCACACAAAACCAGCAGCACTGACAGAGGCTTCTCCCACTCCAAACTGTCGAAATGCTCTTTAAAGTCACTTAAGTTCAATTGTAAAGTGTCTGGGGAGTGAGACTGTGGCATTTTCAGGACTCCGTGCTGATCTGAAGGTGGGCTGCTCAGCTCCACACAAAGATGAAGGCAGAGACGTGTTGCTAAACAGAGGCTATTTTGCAACAGAACAGGACAAGTCTTCCAACAAAATAGGATGCATACTGGAAAATATGCAAGGATGCAAGATGAGAAAGAGGCCCAGGAGAGTTCATAAACAATGGACCTATCCCAAGAAACCCAAAGCTGGGATACACGTGAGATATCCCAGCTACTAATATAGACTCCAAGGAAACAAAGGGCACCCTAGGCTCATTTTGCTTCCTCTGTCCTTTGGTTCACCAAGAGGGAAGCAAAAGGATGATGGGATTCCAGTGGTTCAAACCAAAGTGGTGTAAGTGACACCTGCTGGCAGATGCCTGGCAACCAGAGCACAGCCATCCTCCTTTCTGTGGGAGCAAGGGTGGCATGGGGTCACCGTGGGTCGCACTGAGCCTCCACACAGCCCCAGCCTCACAGAGTCATAGAATGCCCTGAGCTGGACGGGACCCACAAGGACCACCACAGTCCAGCTCCTGGCTCGGGAATGTCATCTGTTTAGATCGAGCTAGGGTTGCCCAGATAGAAGAACTTTTTGACTCCATCCCTTCACCCTGATTCCCCATTGCTGCATTCAATGGTGGCTCCATGGACTTTTTTTAGACATTTCATGGCTCTAACTGCCCTGCAGGTTATTAATTCATTAGGGGACACCGGGAGGCACTAAAAACAGTTGGTGCTGAAGACTTGGCACCCCCACTGTAGATATTTGGGGTGATTTCTTTGGCTTAGCTCTTCTCTGGAGCGAGGACCCATCAGCAGCTGGAGGGTGTTGCGAGTGGGAGCTCGAACCACATCATCTTCCAATCCCATTTCATCTGCAAGGACACCTGGTTGAGCCTCCTGCGACCCCCGTGCAACACAGAGAGCAGCAACGGAGGCGACTGGAACCTTTGCATCTGGAGAGCGTCCTGGGTCCAAAAGCCACATTCAATGTGGACAGATTCATTAGTCACCAAGCCTGACCTGAGCCAAGACTGCAAGGTTCGTCCGTGCTGGAGCATGTATTTCAGAAGGTCTAAGTGGGAAAGACCATTCCTCAGGTAAACAGTTTTAATGCTGGAATATTAGACATGGCTGTAAATCAGGTTCTCTCATACTGTGGGAAATTCTAGTATTTTAAAGCATTTTCTCTCCGTGGGGAATTAACATTGTAATTTTAAAATGCTGTTCTTGCAACTGATTCTTTTTTTTTAACTAGTCTTACAGGTCATGAGCAACAGCTAACAATGCCTGCATTATACAGACACTGTGATTGACAATGGAGGTAGTGATTCCTATTTTATATTTTTAAATCATTAAGGTCATCAGAAACTTCATGGCATGTGAAATATTTCACACTCTTGGCAGCATGAAGATTCTCTGCTGTCTTATAACAAAAGGATTTTCCATTAATTTAGTATTTACTCAGTACTATGTAGCAAATGTACTTAACAGTTTGAAAATGAAAATGAAAATAGATTTAAACGATTTTTCATGCTATAATGTGATAGTAGTAGAATAATATAAAATGAAAATGCATAAATTAACATAAGAAGATATATTTCAGAACAATTTTGTAAAACAAACAGTTTCAAAATATATTGCTCTAGGGATTTCTGTAAGCAACTATATATTTTTCTGTCAAAACCCCAAACACTTCCATCCAAAGAGGTTTTTTTTCAGCAAGAAGCTGTTTTAAAAATATCTTGCCTATTCTACTAATTATCCTCACTGTGAAAAATTCAGGCCTTATATTAATACTTATATTTAATTAAATTAATTGTGAATTAGTTAGCTTGACCTTCTAGTGTTAAATCCTGTTATGCCTTTGTCTAACAAATTAAAGAACCTTCCATCCTCTGAAAGTGTCTCTCCTAACTGCTTTCAGAGTGTGACCAAGCCACCTTCGAATTTTCCCTCCTGAAGCTGAATAGATCGAGCTTCTTAATTCTCACTGTATGACAGGTTTTCCAGCTCATGGGTTGTTCATGAAGCTCTTATCTGAATAATTTACATGTCTTTGGTAGTTTTTTTTTTTCTTTTTTGAAAATGTAGACACCAGAAGTGGATACAGTATGAATCTGTTATGGTCTTGAGATGCCAAGACCATCCTCATCCTGCTAGGTAATATTTTCTTGTCGATAGATCCAGAAATGGCATAGCTCTGATAGAGCAGATTACACCAAAAATCCATGCTTAGTTTTTATTATCTGTCACATCTCCTCCATCCTCCTCAGAGCCACTGCTTCCCATGACAGCAGCCTGTGACCTTCATTTTCTGTTCTGAGATATACAGTCTTGCATTTGGCTATATTAAAATCACATATTGTTCAAATGAGAAGAGCCTGCCAAGTGATCCAGATTGCTCAGTATAACTGACCTACTCCCATCATTATTTATCACTCCACCAATTTTTATGTCAAGTAGAAATCATTACCGGCATTGATTTCATATTTTCTTCTGAGTCACCACAAAGGTACTGCACGGTATGGACCAAGAACTGATCTCTAGACAACACATCTTCAAAATTTCTCTGGCAGTGGATGATTCCCCGGTGAATTTGTCAGAACCACTAATTAGTCAGCTTTTAATTCATTTAACACGTGTTAATTCCGATTCCACCTCAAGCTAATTTTTTACCAAGAAAGTGACGGGGTGCCAAGTGAAGTGCTAGCCGTGCACTGTGACAGCGGCTGCCTCCACACCGCTCTACTTTTCCCTCTCCCGCAAACCAAGTCACACTCCAAATGACGTTCCCCACTGAGCACCCATCCCCCGGGATTATTGGGGTCGTGGGTTTGGGCACTTCAT
>VZRS01013119.1:0-84775 GCA_013398055.1 Ifrita kowaldi | reverse complement strand
GCTCGGCCGGAGCGCGCATCGAAATACGGGTCCCTGATCCGTCCCCCGGTTTCTCCTTCGGGGCAAAGGCGGCGGCGCCCTGCCCTTAACACCCCCGGGCCGTGGCATCCCTGGGGAGCCGGGGCCCGCGGATAAGCACCATCTCTTCCCTGGGCTTGTTTTTGCTGGTAGCTCCATAAACCTCAATTTCTCCCTCCCCGCTCCGGTGTTTCTGCGGCGCAGTCTGGGATCCCCGGTCTGGGGCAGGCGGTCGCGGTTGCCCGGCCGCGGAGAAGGGGCTGCAGCTTTCTCGTTATCCTACGGTTTGGTTGAGCTCACCGGGCTCTGCGTTTTAGCAGCGAGACAACAGCAGCCTCAGCAAACGACTCTGGTGGAGAGAGGCGAAAGCTAGAGCCCGGTCCCGGCCCGGAGCCTTCCCTGGCTGGGGCGGTTCGCCCCGAGCTGCCCGCACAGGCAGCCGATCGGGAGCGGCGCTGGGAACGCGCTGGAGGGAGCGGCCGGCGTCGGGCCCCGTCCGCGGCGCGATCGCAACGAAATTTTCGGCCAGAGCCGGCGGAGGGAGCGGAACCGGCGGGCCTGGCCCTACCCGGCGGGTCTCTGGCGGGAAGGGAACCCCAGCCCACAGCCGCTGCCTGTCTTTCCGCAGATTCCGAGGATGTCTCCTCCAGCGACCGAAAAATGTCCAAATCCTCCCTAAACCAGAGCAAGAAACGAAAGAAGAGGCGGCACAGGTAAGACAGCGGCGGCCACCCCGCCCGCTCCCGTCGCCCCAGTTCCCAGGGAACCGGCCACCGGCGAGCCCCGCCGCCCCGGCGGGGCCGACCCGCTCCGGCCTGGAGCAAAATACTCTTGCCGGCACCGGCCGCCGGAGCGCCGCGGCGCCCCTGCGGCTTCTCCAGCGGGTTCTTCCCTTTTTTCTTTCTCCCCGTCCAAAATAAATCGGATATCGGGACGTGCCTATAGGGAGCGGGGGATTCGACCACAGGTGTAATTTAATTTAATTTTTTCTGGCTGCGGATCCACGTATCCCGAGTCACAATTCTGGGCAGCCCATAAGCATCTAGGTGGAATGCGGATCACCAGTGTTTGGAAGGGAAAAATCGTCAACCTGTCAGAAATAATAAAAGCCGTTTCCAGCTCCATATACAGCAATCTTAATATTGGCTGTCAGCAAGACAGAATTCCTATCAATAATTTAAATATTTTATTATGTAAAAATAAATATTTTGCCAATAGATTAAATAGTTGGGAATCAGAGACAGCCTGCAAAGAAGCTGAAGAAGGCTAGGAAACTGTTTAAGGAAACGAAGATCCACTTTGGGGTTTGGTTTCCTCTGAGCACGGTCAGGGTAATAGACTTTGCCTGACTTCTCCCGCAGTTAAAATTGAGTTGGTTCGTTTGCGCTTTATAAACAGAAACGAAAAATCCCGTGCTGGGTTCTGGCATTGCTGTGGCCAGAGCGCCAGGACAAAGGAAGGCCAAACACCATCCACTGAGGGTGATTTAGGAATAATTAAATCAATCCTGCCACGATGTAGGAAAGGTGGATTAAAAGATGCTCCGGTGAAAGCCTAGCAGGATGAGGGGTGGAAGGAGACCGACTATCGCAGGAGACATCCTGCTACGTGTGCAACAGGAGACTCGGTCTGGAGGGCTCATTTCCAAACCCGGGCCCCCTCCCCAGGCAAATGTTCCCAGCTTGGGTGCTCTGGAGTAAGCATGAGTTCATTTTCTTTACACCCCAGACAGGGCTGTGTGATAGCACAGCTGGGACTGGTGTACAGGTCCCGATCTGGATGAGAGATGGGAAACAAAATTCAGATTTGTTTTGGTTTTGGTTCTAGACAGAAACAGACCTGCAACGTTTGGCTGTAGTTGTATATTCTGTACTAAACATTTAAGACCTCTAGTTGTACCAAGGAAGGGCTGGAAGATGACTGGCCAATCGCCTGCAAATAGCTGCAGGATAGAAACACCAAAAGAGACAGTGGATTGTGAATTGCAAAAGGGACAGGGACTACCCGGGGATGAGCTAAAAGAGAAGTACTGCCTCCATCTGTCGGGAAAACTTCAGCTGAATGTCAGCAAAACCCTCCCGCCAGTGAGCCTGGACAGGCGTCCGCTCTCTTGTCGGAGGAAGATGGAGAGAAATGCTTGAAATCTAAACTGGATCAAAATTGGAATAATTTCTCCTGTGGTCCCAGAGAGAGAAAATACATGATTCAGTGTGTCTCTGCTGTCCCTAGAGTTCAGAGATTTGTCAAAGTTGAAGAAAAACTGTTTGAAAAGAGAATGGATTTAAGAGTGAATTTAAAGAAGGGTCTGGTTGCAGGCAGGTCCCTTGCATTTGCATGCTGCTTTTGTTAGTAATATTATCGATCTGGTGGAATCCTTTTCATTCTGTATAGTGGAGGATATTTCTGAGATTTTATGTTTATGCTCTCTGGAACGAAAGGCTTTTCTGAAATTTGGGTGTATTTTAGAAAAAGACTATTTCCTCTTTCTTTCTGGGAGATACATGTTTCTTAGATTGATAATATTTATACATTTACTTTGCACAAAGGCTGCAATTCGTTGTTGGGTTGAGGGTTCTTTTATTTTGGTTTGGGTTTTTTTGGTTGAGGTTTTTTGTTTGCTTTGGCTTTTTTGTTGCTTTTTGGTTTCGGTTTGGTTTTTGTTTGGTTGGTGTTTTTTGTTTGTTTGTTGTTCGGGGGTTTTTTTGCCATTGCAGTATTGTTAGCTTTTATCAAAAATAGTGCTTTCTGTACTGGAGGAGTTGGAGGGTGGGAGTTTTAACCCTCAGGGAGTGGAAGTGGTCCGAGACTTCTCATCCATCTGCTGGAGAAGGGCTTTCATCTGTCTCGGCTTTCCAGCTGCTGATTTTTCAATTTGGTTGTCCTGAACTGAGAACTGTCTGTGTGGAGGCGGGCTGGGCTGCTGCCTGCCAGGGCAGTCCAGGAGGATTTCTAAAGGATAATGGGGTAATGCAAACTGGCAGGGAGCAGCTAATGGGATGTTGGAATGGAAGCAACCAGGGTAAAGGCAGAGGAAGGGAGCTGGTCCTGGCTCTTGTGGGGAAGGACTGGTGGAAAGTGGTGGGTTAGGGTGGAGAAAACATTTGGAGCATTCATCCAAGGACTGAGACTCAAGGTGAAAGATTATTTGCTCAGGGAGATTGAAGAGGCTAAGGACCAGCAGCTGGGAAAGGGCTCAGCACCTCTCCAGACGGGGTGCTGAGGAGATGCTGCTTCATCTCAATGTGATGATCCTCACAAGAGGCAGCAGAGTCTGAGATGTAAGATCAGCTCCCATCACTGCGGGTGCTTGCTGCTGGGGAGGATCTGTCTCTAGAGGCAAGTCCCTGAAAGAGAAGGTGATTTGTAACTGTTAAAATTGCTGTCTTCTGGCATTTTCTGGTTCTCCTTTCACCCTGGCACTTGACCTTTTGTGCACAGAAACACAGGAGGTGGGGAACAGTTATGTGTTAGCTGGTTACCCAGGTTTCACTGGTTTCAGTGTCCATTTCTCTGACTCTTCATCATCTTTGCTGCTTCTTGGTTTTGATCAAAGAGTTTTACTCCCCTCAGGACAATCTTCACATCCTATCAACTGGAGGAGCTGGAAAAGGCCTTCAATGAGGCCCACTATCCTGACGTATATGCTAGAGAGATGTTGGCCATGAAAACAGAGTTGCCAGAAGACAGGATACAGGTAATCATATCTCTTGGACCCCCTTACTGTGCTGCTCTCAGCCATGTTCATCCCTCTGTGAAGAAAAGGTAGTGGCATGGGGAAGGCTGACATTTTTCTAACTAAACTTCCCCAGGCTGTCCACTCTCCTGCTTTTGATAGGTAGGCAGACAGATCAGCTGTTCTTGGCAGATTTGTATTTGGTGTTTGTATGTCGACATGTGCTGTGTGTGGTGTGTTGTACCAGTGATTTGGGGTGTGTGTAACAGAGGGAATCCTAAATCAGAGAAGGACAGCAGGCGTGCAAAAAGAGATGAGAGCCTCTCAGAGACTATGTCTGGGTAGGCATTGCTGAAGGGAAAGAGCTCATCTCTGCTCCCTTGGCCACAGAAGGATGCACAGGGATGACACGGGCACCTAATACAGCTGTGGGTAGGATGCAGTGTGGGAATGATGGGTGAGTGCCAGTGAGATGTTTGCACCGTGTCTGCCCTTTGACTGTATTTGCCTCCTCAAGTGAAGTTTCCCTGAAAGTTTCTGGGCACAATTTTTTGTTATTTTTTTGTTAATCTGTTAAATTTTATTAAGTTAACAGCTTTTAACATTAAGGTTTTAACTGCATGTCAGTTCTGTTGTGCCACTGTGAGGAGGTAAAACAAGGTGGTGTGGAATATCTCTGCTGTGTGGTGAATCCTCCAGCAGGAAGGAGCAGCCTGAGTTGCAGGGCTGTGCCAGGACCAGCCTTTGGCATGCATTACAGCCAGAAAGCTGGAGAAGACTTAACAGCTGCTGTTTACAGTGTAGGAGGCACACTGGACAGAGTTAATATGATGTTCACGATGGTGGGCTCCAGCAGCTTCTCTTGCCTCAGGACTTGCTCCCATCAGGTTTCTACACAAGGCACAGGTTTGTAATGGCCAAGCCTTGAGCAGGTGGTGCAAGTGGTGGTTCTGGTCTGGCTGGAAGTTAAACTGTCCTGGTTCTCCACACAGTGGCAGTGGCTGGCTGCTGTGACTGGTGCATAGCAGTTTCTACAAGAGACGGTGTCCTGTGTGTCATGTGGTGTTGGGAGGGTCCTCCTTTCCCTGGTTCCTCCTTCTGTTCATCCCTCATGCATGCCCAGCACCCACTGAGCTGCATCTTGAGCCTGTGCTCTTTCTTTGCTGAAGGGATAGCCCAGGAGGCTGCTCCCTTGTGGGTCTGGAATGTAGCTCAGAGGGCACTTAGCAGGATAACACTGATGCTGGAAGCTGCTGAGGTATGACCCCATGCAGGGACAGGAAGATCCTCTAAAACAAAAGTGTAGCCTTTTCTCCCCTCTTCCTGAGCCCCCCTCACCACCGTTATTCTCGTGCTCAATCAAAAATAACGTTTTTATAAAAGCAACTTGTGCTTATCCCATTGACCTGGCAGGATTCCTGCTGATCTAACAGCTTGTAGATAACCTGTGTGCTAACAGGATTTCCAGCAGTTTTCAGAAATAATGACCCATCATCTGAAATCCTACCTGATACATTAGGATTTTGCTCTGAGAAACAAGCCCCGATCCTCTGCCTCTAGAAACAGTGAGTTGGATGGAGGGTCACTTCTCCACTTGTCACCCTGTGGGACATCAAGTCAAGAGAGGAGAGATTGTTGGGAGTTTATTGTTGCATACAGCCACCATTTAATGCTGGGTTGGAAAGAAGATCCTTCGATTTCCCATGAAAGGCCTTTTCAAGGAAGAGGTTCAACTAGTGGCACCGTGTATGTTGAACTCCAGAGGCCCCATTTCTCTGGCCAGAGCTGAGAGCATTGGCTATGTGTGAGGTGCAGTGAGATTCTATGGCAGGCAGTGTAGAGCTGACAGTGCATGTACTGCTTCAGCACCCCGAGCACCCTTCTAGTGCTGAGTGTTTAAACTGATTCAGAAATGAAATAGTGGGTAAAGTATCTTAGCTGTCACTGACTTGTCTGCCCAGTCATTCTGCAGCTGGCTAATGAATGACTGCCTGCTCTTCCTGTATTGCAGCATTTAAACCTAGGAGGGCTCCTTACTGTGACCCTTCTGCTCTTGAGATCAGGTTAGACTTGGACAGTAGGAGCACCCCAAGGTATGGCTGTTCCAAACATCAGGCATAACCAATAGCATCTGTATTCCAGAAGAAAGTGCTTGTGAATAACAGTTTTGCTGATCATGAAAGGGGAAATAATGAGAAACGACAGAATTTCTGTAGTATCTGTTGAACACCCTGCCAGGGTGAGCATCAGGCTTACACAGGAGTCCTGAGCACCACTGTTCTTTCCAATAGGTCAGCAATCGATTGTCCCTTGCCACACATTCTATGAAATTTCCTTGTCCGTATTTTTTGTGTGTGACAAGCCATGGCAAGGTGATTCCCAACTTGGATCATACTTCTTGATATTTTACCTCATATTCCTTTTCAAATTCAGACCTTTTTGTTATGACCCTGATTCTTTCCCCCTGGTTATAAAGTTCACACTCTTTAAATAAATCTAAGATATTTCTTCTCCTGGCTGTCACTCTTGGTTTTCATCATTGCTTAAGCAAGTTGCAGAGATCTTTCCTTAAATCATCCTTCATAAATCACACGCTCATCTCTTAATCATGTGGTTGTTCTTACATGAAGCCCATCCTGCTTGTCAGCCTTCCTGGAGATAAGGGACCACATGCCTACAGCTGCACGCTGGGTGTGTTCACACCAGTTCAGCTGGACTGGTGGGCCCTTGCAGAAACAGCCTTGGATTAGCACTGGCCTGCTTGCTTCCTTATTTATTTCTTTTTATCTAATTCAGTCACTTCGAACTTCTTTTAGACAGATTTTTTTTTTTTATGCTCAGGATTTTCCCTTCAGTGTTCTGGGTTTCATGTGTAATTTTGTTAACTTTGGCTAACAAGCATAATAACAGCCCTAACAGCTCTGACACTGGCAAGAGGTGGATGCTACACAGGGCAGCTATGTAGTGATGCTGAGTACTTTGTCAGTCTCCTGGGATTTTAAATATCTTAATATCCCATGGCAAGAATTTCTGCAGCAGAAGTGCCTGAGTGCAGTAAATCTTGCTTTGAATCTTTTAGCATCATTTAATGCCCCTTGGAAGAGACATCTTACAATGAATCTTTATTCCCGTCTTCATAATATTTATAATTTCACATCATTGCATTTTTTTCCTTGCATGAGTTTCCAGCTGCCTGAGGGAGCTCTGTAGTTTTGCATTTTCATTGTAGCTTGCAGTTCCTCTCATCTTTCAACATTCCTTTCTCCCTCTTGTAGGTCATTAATGAAAGTGTTTTCTAATATTGTTGTGAGCATCACATGTTGTGGACTTCTACAGCATTTCATGTGGTTTCCCACTGGATCCTTGCCTAAGAGTGATATCTACCCCTTATTTTCATTCATGGAATTATTTCTCAGGAGGTATTAGTCAAAGAGAAAGTAAATCACCTATGAAATTTGATGTGAAAGTGAAATTCAAAGAGGGCAATTGAAAGAATGATATATAGGAACTGTTTGCAGGAAAAACCTTTAGCAGAACACTACAAATAGCCATCAGAGGCCAAGAAAGTTACTGGTTTAAGAGAACATTGAATCCAGGAAAAAATTATTCAAATCCTCCATTTAAAGAGAAGATGAAAGCGTATTTTTTTTCCAAGGCAGATACACACTGTGCGTGTCTTACTCCCACACTGAGCTGGCTGCTCCTGAAAGGAAAATGAGCATCCTCCCACTGGGCAGCATGGGAAAATAATTTTTTTCATAGTGAGATAGTATGCACAAGTCAGATCAGATGTCACTGTGGCCATTTTGCAAGGTACTTGAAAAAGACCACATTAATCAATGTATTTGAAAGAATATTTGTAGGAGTTGAACTGCCAGTATTGGAATAAATCCAGACTATTCTGTAAAATCCAAGAGAGGTAAGTAGATTCCTGTGGGGAAATATATCCTTAATAAACATGATGAAGTATTAAAAATGTCCCGAGGCTGACAAATACTGCGACATCTGACTTAAATGTCTGTTTCTCGTAACAATAATCTTAAATGTAATGTGTAGATTTTAGATAAGTTATCCCTATTGAATTTATTAATATGTAACAGTTCCAAACTTTAAACAGAGTAGTTACAATATTAAAGATCACTAACCGTTTGATTTGGGATTATTGAAATGATTGTGTATGTCGGTCCTTAAAGCATGTCTCCTACTGATCAAACAAAGTGATTAATCAATATTTCAAAAAAATAAGATCCTGACTGCTATTGTAGGGACATTAGAGTTACCTTTAAGGGAGCTAATCAATTAAAAAAGGTGATAAAACTGTTAAAATTGGCAGTTCTTGTTGTTAAAAGATTGTACAGTAATTATTGGATGACAAATTTTGGGACAAATAAAATTGCTCTCATAAGCAAAAGGAATCCCAAGAAGAGGTTGGTGCTGTGTGTGCAGAGTGGGGATTGTGCATCCAACAAGCTTTGACAGGCAGCTAAGAGGCCAATTTTGGCTAAAAACAAAACAAGGTCAACTAAATCTCTAATTGAAAAAGTATTGGTTTAGCTATCAGATTAACACCTCAGTATCACTGTGAAGCTCTTTCGGAGTTGAACAGGGATGGAGGAATCAGGCGGAGTAGTCATTTAGAGGGAAGCAAGTACCAAGCGTATTTTGCAAGGGCAAGAGGCTTGCCTTGCTTCAGTTTTGCAAAAAGGTTCTCTATTTAGAGGTGAACATAATTTGAAAAGGCCTGAGGATCCTGTAACTGCACTGAGTGTGAGCTCAGGAGTGAATCCACAGAGTCCCCTCAAGAAACGTGACAGAAAACATGAAGGAAAAATCAGTTTTATGCAGCTTTCACAGCCCTGGCTTCTCCCTCTTCTGGCCAGCTTTTCCTGCTTGCTGCCGAGTGCTGAGTTGTAGTCTGAATCCCACAGTGTAAGTATGGAATGCTGCGATTGCTCCATGCAGCTGGTGACCTTTCCTGAATCTGTGCCTGGAATGGCCACCAAAGGATTTCTTAGTGCTGCAGAAAGTAGTGGTGGTGTTGGATTTTCTGAGCTTATCACTATTACTCTAAGAAGTGAGGACCTGTCTACTCTTGTTAAAATTTTGGGTGACTCTCACATGTAGGACAGGGAGAGACCAGCATGAGGCACACTGCCAGTGGGTTCCAGCTGGTATCTCTGTACAGCACATTCACGGGGACCATGCAGCTGGAAGGCAATTACCAGAGTGGTTAGGGTTGTTGGAGGTAGATTACCAAGGTGAAGGACAAGCCGGAAGTGTTGCTATTGTGTGAGCCAACCATTTCAAAATATATTTATTTTAAGAGCCCTGCAAGCAGTTAATCATAAAGTAGAGTTGGGCAGCTAGTGCTGGCTCCCTTTGCCAATAATTCCTGAGCACTGGGGCAAGCCGTGACTGCGTGATACCAGATAAGTGTCATTAACTTCCCCTACGCTTCTAGAAATGTAGGAAGTATACAAGTGAGAGTAATAAAACTAATCAAACTTAGTGGCTTAGTGAGAATATTATTATGAGTTTTTCTCATGGCGTATGGTGCATCTCTGCCTCCATGTCTTTAATTGGTATGTTAGGAGTTCATCCACTTTTCTGCCTCTTCAATAACATGCTTGTTTAGTTGATCTAAATTCATATTCATTTCCATTTTTCAATTAAGAGTTGTTTAATTTGGCCCTTTCTCTAATGGATTGTTTTCATTACCCTTTATCTATGGCCTGTTTTCAGCCCATGTGCTCAAACTTCGTTTACAAGTTAATTACCAGAGCTGCAAACAGAGGGGCTGGGTGATGGGCAAGAGCAGGGGCTCAGGCAAGCCTTTCCAAAGGGATTCCTGTCTGAAAAGTCTTACACTACATGCTTTTGGACAGAGAAAGAAAATGTGGCAGTAGAAAAGAAGGAAAATGGAGGGCCGGGAATGACACTTCAGCTTCCTGGAAGTGGGGACTCTCCTGCTTGTTGCTAGACCATGCAGATTGCCTACTTATTTTGTGGGATTTACCCTGCTACAGCTGGGGCTGTTAGGTGCAGTTTTAAAAGGTCTTTTTAGTGCAGAGGTGGAGGTACAGAGCTATGAATATTTTCTTTACCCAGGTACTGCTTTATCCCTCTATGTTCAGTCCCTGGATTGCTTTAGCCACTGACCAATTTTCTAAATGGGGCAGAAAAACAAATAGACCCAAATTTGCCTGTTCTTGCCTTCTGCTCTGTTCTTGCAAGATGATTATGGCTGTCCCATGATAAGGGACTGTGAATTTGATGTGCTCCTCCACAGTATTGGGAGGCAAACAGGGCTCTTGACAGTGACTCTCCTTGTTCTCTCCATGGTTTGAAGACACTATCAGCAAGGATCCAACACCTTAAAGCATTGGGCACACGAGTTCCCTGTGAGAGGAAAGACAGGCGGGCAACAAAATATGCTGAAGCCCATTTCTGTGGGGTGCCCTGGCAGAGGCTTTCCCCATCACGTCCAAGAGAATCAGGAATGGCTCTGCAGGCTTGATGCCAGGCTGTGACAACTCTTCCCTGCATTCATCACGTCATTTTCTTAAGTTAGCTTAGGCATTGCAGTTCCTCGATCACTTTGGCTCTTCTGGAAATACTACCCCAAATCCCTGTGCTGGGAACACTTGTATTCACTCCTTCACTTAATGATGAACTTTCTTTTCTCTCTTCTGATACCACTGCAGTTTTTCACAACTGATTTTAAAAAAATAATTGCTCAACCCAGCAACTTCAGTAGTTAATTCCTCTCCAGCCTCATGATGCCTGGCAGAGGGGCCAGCTGATGGTTGCGTTCATGTTTTCCTTTAATGACCCTTTATTACAAAGTTTTTCTCCTTTCCTGACTTTGAATAGAGATTTTTCTAACAGTTCAATAACACAGGCACTTTAGACACTCAGTTAATTTACTCTCCCCTTTATTTCTTAATGGATCTATTTCTCTCTGTAGTGTTTTCTTTTACCCTGATAGATCTCAACAAGTTCTTCTGATTCTTCTCTGGGAGCACAAACCTGCTCTGCTTTTCATTGCCTTTCTCTGTGGGTGTTCTGTGAGCCAGGTTTTGCCCAGGCACTGTTGAGCAGTCCAGTCCTCAGCAGACATATCAAGAACCTCAATCTCCACATGCATGAGGCCGGCAGGTCCTTCTGTGGAGCAGAAAAGAGGAACTGAGCTGGACAACAAACTGTTTCTACAATATCTTACAACAAAGATGCCTTCCAGAGGTCACTTTATCAGAGGCCGTGAAAAAGCATTTGGTGCTCTTCTGTCTACCCTGAGTGTTACTGTCCTGGAAGTAGCAACAAGAGGTGTTCAGTTTAGGACCTGCCTAGTGTGAGAAGCACACTTTTCTCCCTACTTTCTCTTTCAGCAGGTAGCTGATAGGCTCCAACTGTCTGAGCAAAGGCAGAGCTGAAACTATGGCTGCAATGTTGTTATTAGAGCTTTCAGCTGCAGCTTTCTCTTCAAAATTGTAGGAAGGGAATGCAAGTCAAGCATTGCTTGTATGTGGTCACAGCTCATAGCTGTGCTGTTCAGGCAGGCCAGCACAGCCAGCCTGCCCACCCGTGCCTCTGGGAAGCTCTGGTTCACCTGCAGCTTCAGGATCCACATGGTGAAATACCTTCTCACTGTGCTACCCTTTCCTTCCTAAAGACGCTGCTTGGTTCACCCAGAGGGAGGGCTGAACTCTGAGTGTTGTTGAGAAAAAAAATTCCTGGAAGGATCTATCCATCCCATCCATGTGAGCATGCATGATAAATACCTGTGCTAGTCACTGCTCATACCCAGATGTGCCAGTGATGTCCATTCCAAGATAACTTGCTCTATGTCCATCACATCATTCTGCTGTCTCTGGATCCCTTCACTGCCAGCCTTCTAACTCAGACTGCCCCATGACTGTCACCATGACAACCGCCATTTGTTACCTGACTGGATCAACTTCTTCAGCTTATACGATGACCGTGACTGAGATCAAGGCTCAGTGTCTAAGTGACAGGTAAGGGAGGGTCCCGGCCCGAGAGATCTTAGCTCAGGTGGACTAAGCATGGGGATACCTGGGAATGTGCTGGTGAGCTCAGATGTGCTGTCCTGATGCAAGCAGCATCCCTGGACAGGCTGCGTGTCACCAGCTCTGCAGGTCACACCATCAGCTGTGCTGGTGCCCGAGCTGGTGGTGTTGGCTGCAGGCGTCAGTGGCACAGCAGCAACCGGTGCCTGGAGCATCAGCTTTCTGCAGCTGGAAGATGTCATGTGAAAACCCCTGGAGTTGTGAATTACCCAAAGAAGGTTAAGGGTACACAGAGCTGAGGAACAAGCAGAGCCAGGAGCAGACATGGTAGGAGTAGAGTGCTGAACATCCACCCAAGCTGGTGCATGGAAACTGATTACATCTTACAGCATTTTATAAAACTTCATGTTTCTATAGATATCTTCCAGCTAATGCTTCAATGGCCCAAGGGTGCAGTGCATTAGTGGGCATGAGCTGTACCCCTTGGGGACTTTGCAGACTTCTCCCCATGCATGCATGGGTGGGCTTGTGCCTTATCTCAGTGAACAGTGGGCACTAGGTAGTACTGCAGACACCATCTGCAGAGGCTGGTGCACAGCGTCTGGTGCCTATGGTTTTTTCTGGAGAAGGTGAGAGAGCACCTTTGCCCTTTGCTCAGTGTGTACTGATTAAGGGCAGGGCACCATGGAGCTGATGCTGGCATGCAGGGGGCAGTCCCGGAGCACAGGCAGTGGTCCACAGCCTCAGAGGAATGCTGGCATCCCATGGTCTGATTTCAGTGCCCATTGAAAGGCACTGTGAGGGGGATGTGACATTTCTCCTCTGACTGTCCTGACTCACCTTCTGTAGCATGAAAGTGATAATGCGGTGTGTCCCTGCATGATCACAGAGTGCATTGCACATGGATGTTTATGAAAATCTATGCTAAGGTTTCCTCTGTGCTAGAGGACCTGCAGAGCAGCCTTAGTGGGGGAAAAGAAGGCAAAATGAAATAATGCAGGCAGGATCGCAGCTTGGTTAATGGAGTCAGGTACTGTGATCACCCAAAGGATGGATGTGTGCTATCACCCTTTGTGACAATGACAGATGTCTGCCCGGGTTTGTGTGGACTAGGATGAGGACTGCACTCTTGTCAGTTTTCTTGTGACTGTCATGCATTTACAACCCTGATGTTTTTCTTGTTTTTCATTCAGCTTGTTAGGAAAAGAGGAATTTGGGTGTTGATCTGCCAGGTCTCAGCACATGGCAGCCTGTACTGTAGTGCCAGCTAAGCTACTGGTCAGCTGGAATTAGTGTGGCTGTGGTGAAGTTAATGTCTCAGAGATTCATCTGCTGTGCAGATGTGAGGCACAGACTGAGTGTGTGCTGAACCACCGATCTCGCTATACAGACCCTGCACATCGTGTGCATACTTGCTTTTCTTTGGGGGAGATGGGATCCCTGCAGCAAATGAAGCTGTTTGCTTTTCAACGGTTACAAGAAGTGAAAAAACATGTTGCCCCGTGAGGCCAGGTGAAAACCCCAGATTTACCAAGGGAACACAGTTTAAGACATTTTTCCTGGTCAAGTGGGATTTCACAGCTTTGGTTGCATAAGTCAGACAAATTGCATAGTTATACATGGCTCATGTAGTGCTTTTAAGAGCAGGATTCAGAGACAGGCCTAGCCTGCAGGACTAATCCTGTGGCATGGTAATATCATGTACATTTTTGCTGGGTGCCAATTAAGCCCGTATTCAATGAGCGCCCTGTAACTCTTTTAGCTTAGAGGAGACCCAAGCTTGGATGAACCATCATGTCTTCACTCAAGAGGGATGAGTGCTGTCTCACAGCTCATCTTGTGTCTCTGGTTGGACCTGTTAGCCAAGTGGGTCGGACAAAACTCTGTCTCTTACCAGGAAGGGCCCTTGCTATGTAGTGTACGGGAATTGCTCTTTCTAAAGTGAGCTCAGCAGGCTCTTTCCCAGTGTTTAGCACGAAGAGGGATGATGAGCCCTGTGATCAGCCATGCAGCCCATGTGCAACCTTTATTGCTCTCATTTAACTTCATAACCACTTTACACCAGCCGTAGAAAGTGATGTCACCATAAACAGTACCAATAACTTTGACGTTACATTTGAAAAGACAGCAATAAACTGTTTCCAGGCTTACACAAGTGGTGCAGTCTCCACCTGCAGTCAGGAAGCTTTTCTGTAGTGATTGCTAAAACCGAAGGATTTGAGGAAGCCCCAGGGCACAATCAGACCTCATGCTCTCATGGCAGTCCATTATACAGCCCCAGTGCTCATGGGTATGGGTGGGGACATGCTCCAAGGAAGATATGAAGCCACTCTTTGCAGTGCTCACATCTTCAGATTGAACCCAGCCAGGGCCACAGGTCCTGTCTGATATGAGGATGAGGACATCACTGTTTTTTCAGAGGAGGTTTTCATTTTGACCACTCTCATTGTTGAGTCTTGGGTTGGAGAGGGAGGAGGTAGAAAGGGAGAGGTGTAGGAGTCAGGAGAAACTGAGTGCCGCGATGGCAGCAGGGCCCCGGACATGGAGGGCAGCTGGAGCTGTTGTCTGGTCTGCAGCTTGACCCCAAAGGGCTTCAAATGGGTAAAGAGCACGCACCTGCCTGTCCATGTGTGGGGGAGATGGTCTCAGCGTGGCTCTGGGGGTCTTGGGGTTTTGTCCCTTGCTTTAGGCGCTGTTTTGCCAACAGCTGTGTGCAGCTGCTCCCGGCAGCCGGGCAAAGGCATGTGCTGGAGTGTCTGTGTGTCCGTGTCGGTGTGTCCGCAGGTGCGGACGTGCATCTGCCTGTGGCCATCTAGTGGACACTCAGCTCGCGCTGCTCTGGGCTGGGACCGGCTTCCGCTCCACAAACCTCGCTCCTTGAAAGGCTCCTGTTGGAATGCTATATCAAAGGCAGGATGAGAGATTTGTTGAAGCAAAATTTCACCATTATCTAGCCTGGAATTTTCCTTTAATAGGTGAGGAATGCTTGGGCAGGGAAAATAATATTTTTTTTTAAATATTAGTAAGACAAAAAAATTCCAATATCAATTCTCCTGTCGTTGTACCCTAGCTTGGAAAGTAGCAGCCAAGAAAATGAGTATCACCAGTGGAAAATTTTAGGTTGAAACAAAACAGAAACAATATACAGGAACACCACAGATTTTAGAATATCCCTGTGCTAATTCAGATTTCTGGATTATGGCCAACCTCAGGGAGATTCCTCTCTTCAGCAGACAATGTTTCAGGCACTGATTAGGTAAACAAACTAACTAATATAATGAATGTGGATAACAAGGACGTGTCAAGTCTCATGTCCCCTTGCAAAATGAGAGATTTCTCCTCCTACAATTTGCTCTTCTGCATCATCAATAATCCGAAGAACCATCAGTCGTCATTTGTGATACAGAGGAGGAAACTGGCGAGGTTACCCTTGCCAGCCTTGACTCCAAAACCCCCACTCCAAAACACATGCAACTCTGTAGTCAAGTACAGAGTGCCTGAACTTTTATTGCTTTGGGCAGTGGGCACTGGAGGTGAGAATTAGGTGATGATTAAAGTTAAGAACATTCCCATTTACAAGGTTTTGCAATAGTGCAGGACAGACCTGTCCACTTTACTCTGTCGTCCATTTCTGGAGGATAAGCTTCCTGGAACAAGCTTCCCAGGTTTCACAAAGGGTATTTGTGTCAAAATAAAGAGGTGTGAAACTTCTTAAGGTGTAGCGTGTTGGTCCAAAAGACACCTCTGCACATCAGATTGTGACAGCTTTGCACAAGCATGTGACATGCATCAGTCTAAAATTAATCAGAAGGTTTCATCACTGCCTGTGAGATGTGGAAGCAGAAACACAGTCTTTTCACCATACCCTGGGCTGTGCAACAGACAACCAGATGAAAACAAGTGAGAAGGAAGGTGCACAGTGCAAGGCCACGTCAGTAAAGCGTTTCACAAAGCTGTGCCAATCCCCAGGGTGAGAAGGGGCAAGAGGAAATGTGGACAAATCTAGACATTGTTTGAAGCAGACCAAATTTTACAGAGTTGGAGCAAGCTGTAGGGTAGGTATCTCCAAGCAAGGACAATAAGCAGCCAAAGAATACCAAAACCACAAGAAATGTGCAAGGTGAGTAAAGTGCAAGGGTGAAACCCTCTGCCAGAAAAGTGAGGTGCCAATAATAAATAACTGCATATTTGGATGTTGTGGCTGATGTACCACACAGCTGAAAATACCTCTGAATTACTAAAACCACCACATAATTCAGCTCAGAATCAAGGCATGTGAAAAGTTTGGTAACATATCAATAAATTTGAAGAAATTAGTGAGATCTTCTCCTAGATGAAAGACCCACTGATGGAGCCATCTGAGTGAGGACAAAATCATGAGAACAGGACACAGGGGACAGTTCTGATCTGAAGTGGGATGGGGGCTGCCAGTGCCATGCTGGAGCTTGTCACTCAGTGTTCCTCAGAACGAGCTTGTGACAGAGATGCTTGACTGGGATCTGATCCCAGCAATACTCAGTATTGAGCACCACTGGTTTCACTTAATTTCATGCCTCAGATGAAGATACAGTTCCTGGTATTAAAGCAAGATGGTCAGTCTTCCTGATTTCTGTTCTGCTAAACATTCTGGGATTTCAAACTTTCTTTTTTCCTAATCAAAACCAAGAGGAAATTCCCATCAAATGACAAAAATTGGTTTTGGAAATCTCAGAATGATCTTACTGAGATGTTGATGCAATTTTGATTTTCTCATTTGGTTTTAAAGCATAGATTTTGCATGTCTTAGGCAGCTGAGATTAAAATACAGCTTCAGAAGAAAGCTATAGATAATTTGATTACACTTCCACTAGCTGGACACAATTTTTCCTGTGCGATTGAATCAGCATTTTTTGATTGAAAATTTTCTACCAGCTCCAGTCAAAACTGGGCTGCCAGCTGGCAAAGCTTCTGCTGCCTCCAGTATTTGCGTAACACTGCCATGGAGAAGGGGATGCTCCAGGGTTTAGAGGCAGTGGGCAGTGCTGGGGAAGGCTGACACCTGGCCAGGGAAAAGGAAGGAGGAGCATGAGACATGGGGGAAGATGTTAGGGGCATCAAGGCAGGAGGGAGGAGAAAGGGAAAGTGGTAAAACATCAGTAAAGAGGCACCTGCAGCTCTGCACCCTGTACTCTGGGAATGGGAGGATTGCATGACCTGGAGTGAGACCCTCTGCCAGCATCCTGCTGACTGCACAGCCAAGCAAACCCATGTGTTCACACAGGCATGGAGGAGACGGTGAAGAGAGGAAGCTCTGCATTCCTGAGGGTCTTTGCAGCCATCTGTGGTCCAGGGGTTACAGATCAGCAGTATGAAAGTGCAAATCAGAGCATTTATCATGCAGAGGAGGTGACGTGGTGAAGCAGCCTCCTTCCTTTGCCTGGTAAAATCCTCTCCGACATGCACAGAGTGTCTTCTGCTGGGAGAAGCTGGGATCACAGCCGGTGGGACCACCGCCCCACCCATTCCACAGAGCTCTCTGGGGGAGCAGGCTGGCTGGGCTCCTGGGAATGGCCAACGCTGGCTGTCACCAGTGCTAGCAAGCCACCCACATGCCAACCCTGCAGCTCTGTCCCTACCAGAAGGCTTCAGTGCTGGGCAGTGCTCCTCTGCACAGGTAGAAGAGATGATATTGCCTTGCCAGCCGAGACCAGGACATCACTCCGTGGCATCAGTCTTACGGTCCCCATGGCAGAGTTGGGGGACTGGCACAGACCCCCAGTGCTCCCTACTGCAGCTTGAGCTCCCCCACAGCTAGGAGTGGTGGGGACAAGAGAGGGTTAAGCTGTCAGCTCTGTAATGTTAAACAGGTGTCAAAGGCACCTCCATATATCTGCAGATTGAAATCAAATTCTTTGCAGTATAAAAAGATAAATTACCCAGGCGATTCCCGCCTCATCCCACTCATCAGGCCAGCGCCAGACGGCAAGCAATTTTTTTTTTTAATGTGCTAACGACCTAATCAAGCAATCAAGTCGGAGAAGATTGCGGAGTGACCCCGAGCATCCATCTGCCAGCGAGACCCCGACATTCATTTCCATTCTGCCGTGTACTTTCCGGGAAAGGGAGGGAAAAAAATAGAAAAGGAAAAAAATCCTAAACAAATTAACACCCAATTTTCTGTCAGTCTAATTAGTTAAATGAGGAGGTGTTTGGGGTGTCCACGGGGAGGGAGGGACTGCCTCTCGGAGAGGGGCCTGGTAACTCCGTGGCATTAATTAGCGCAGGTCAATGGCGTGGTTCCCTGGGGACCAGCTGCTTTAATTTCCCGTGATATTTCAGTGCCTGAGGCCCATCGATTCAAACTGAAATTAACTTATTTTTCAATCAGGCCTGGGCTGCCCCTGGGGCTGACTCTTCCTTTGCCTCCTTCTGAATAGACCTCAAGCAATTTTTCATCTAAAGCTGATGCCTCTGCTCGGGGGGAAGGGAGGGGAGCCGGGGAGGGAGGAGGGCGAGGGAGACAAGAGGAATGGAAATCGGAGAGAGAGCACTAATAGATTTCTGCGAGTATCACCCCCTCCCCGCCATAGCTGCCCGCCTCTCTGCTCACTGCCCCCCAGGTCACAGCTCAGAGATTATTCTGCCAATTTTCTGAGAAGATGAGGGGCTTTTCAAACTGGGAATTCAGGGCAAAGCGCACAGAGCAGCTTCCCCCTTCTGTTGAGCATCCGCCCCCATCCCAGCCCTCCCTGCAGGCACCGCTGCCTGCAGCCCTGTACCGCTGCTCAGACACACAGTAAATAATAAAAGAAAATCCCAGGCACAAGAGCCAAAAGCCACTAGAAAAAAGACGTTGCAATGGCAAATTAATTACATCCTGTGGAGAGGGATGGGACCTGCTTTCACACTTGGCCCTCACCAGTCCTTCAGGGGAGGGAGGGAGAGCTACCCAATGTCTGTTGCATGGGGGAAGAGGTTGTATTGGCTTCGGGATAAGCATCCATCCATCTGCTTTTATCGTGCTGCAAAAGTACATGCATGTTCCCACGTGGGAAGGGGACTGGCATGCCTTCTCCATGCACAAAAACCACACCCCTTCTTGTTGCCTGCTCCAGGTTTGGTTCCAGAACCGCCGGGCCAAATGGCGGAAGAGGGAGAAGTGCTGGGGCAGGAGCAGTGTGATGGCTGAGTACGGGCTCTACGGTGCCATGGTGCGTCACTCCATCCCGCTGCCCGAGTCCATCCTCAAGTCTGCCAAGGACGGCATCATGGAGTCCTGTGCCCCTTGGCTCCTGGGTAAGAGAGCAGCCGCCTTCATGGGGGATGGTGAATGGGTAGAGACAGGGGGATGTGAGGAAGAAATCAGAGTCATGCTGAAAATAGGTGAAGAGCAGCAGGGCAAGGGCCCCCCATTCTGCCACCCTTGATGCCTCCACCCCCCAATGACCCTTGTCAATAGGGTTTGACCACTCATCCCAAATTCCTGTTGGACCTTGGATCTTGACCTGCAGAATTTGGCCAGGACACAAATTTGCCCCCATGCTCAGGCTGGTGCTAACCTTCACTTCCCATGGCTCAAGCATCCTTCATGCCCAGCTCTGAAGCAGGGGCTCCAACCCTTGCCCAAGGCAGGAGGTCATCCCAGTCTCACTCCTCCAGCCCTGTGATGCTAGATGGGGTGCTAGTACTCCCAAATGCTCTGTCTTTGCCCCTAGTTCCAGGTGGAACACTCTGCTGCCTCCTCCTGGTCATGACACCTGGGGAAGCTGCATTTCTGTCTGGTTTCACTTGGTTTTCTGTGCAGACGTGGAGGTGGCAGCTACCCTGTCACACTCCTGCTCTTTACTTCCTTCTTTATGACCTTCCAGTCTGGTTCTGCCCCAAAACTAGTGTCTGGTATCTTGACGATGGGCTATGCTGTCTTTCTGTCTGTGTGAAACTGAGAGAGGCAGAAGGGTGGTTGTGGTTTAATACAGAAGCAGACAATGAGAGATCTCCCTCCCCAGCTTCGGTGAAGCTCAGGCAACTATGCTGCTGTCTGACACCCTCATCTCCATGCAGGGACAAGTTAGCTTCAGGTTCACAGAAAGAAATGAAGGGGAGAGTAATTATAGACCACTGGGACCTGCCACAGTCCACAGATGCTGGGCTGCCCCAGCAGGCAGCTGCCTTGCCTGGGCTGCCCTCGCGTGGGGCCGGAGCAAGTGGCTCGCCATGACTGCTGTGTGAAGCGAGGGTTTCTGCTTTTCCTTAATTCTGGCCTCTCTTTATCTTTGCTGTTTTCAGTTCAAGATGGCTTTCCCATGCCCAGGCGCTTTTCTAAACCCGAATACCAACAATTCTTTTTAGGGATGCACAAAAAGTCTCTGGAGGCAGCGGCTGAGGCGGGGAGGAAGACAGAGGTGGAGCGCCAGGCCCTGCCCAAGCTTGACAAAGGTGACAAGGAAGAAAGGGGTCCGGATCCCAAAACCACCATTTCCCAGGAGGAACTGAGAGAAAACAGCATTGCTGCCCTCAGGGCCAAAGCTCAGGAGCACAGCACCAAAGTCCTGGGGACCATTGCTGGGGACACCCCAGCCCCAGGCAGGAAGACGGAGACAGGGGAGGAGGCGGCAGTGGCAGAGGATGAGAGACAGACGGAGAAGTTGAACTCGTCGCAGAAGGAGGAGAAGTTGATCTAGGGGGAAGAGAGGTGGCAGAAGCCAGCCCCGACAGACACTGTGTCCTCTGGGGGCCACATTCCCCCTTGGACTGCCAGGCGTTCCCGGCCACCCCTGCCAGGGAGAGGGGCCCTGGTCTCCATGTTTGGGGCTGCCTGGCAGGGGTGCCCTCTGCCTGTTCCCCTTGAGAATAACCCTGCCCCTTGCTCCTCCACCCCACCAGGCCTTCTTCACTCCCCACCCCTTCCTTCTGGGGGACTGGGAAGTGTCACATCATCACTGCCACCAATGACACAAAGGCTCTGGCCCCTTCAGCCTCACGAGTGGCTCCGGGGCTTTCTCCTGCTGCAGCCCCCAAACCCCATTTGCCATCCTGAAGCAAGCCTGTTCCTTGCTGCACATCTCTGCCCAGTGCTGCCCAGGTCCCTTCCTCTTGTGCCCTGTCCCACCATGCCCCAGGCAGACAGGCCACCTTCCCCTGGCATCACCTCTGCCTCTGGCCCAGGCTGCAGCAGGACCAGCCCATGGCAGTGCTTGCATGAAGCGATGACTATCCATCGAGGGTGCTTTTCACCTTCCATCCGTCTCTCCCTGCCCAGCACTGAGGTCTGCTGGCAAGGAACTGCAGCTTAAGAGCAGTTGTGTTTTGCCTCTTTTTGGCGGGGACAGGCAGGTTTAACCCACAGGCACGAGACCCTGGTCCCACCTGGCACCCTGAGGTGACACCAGCCCATGTCACTGGCTCGGGCAGGGCTGGACAGTTTGGTCTCACTCTGTCCTAAACACCAAAACCCTACACCCCTGCAGAGGGGACGAATGGTGAATTTACTTATTGAATACATTATTCCAGGTGAGACAACAACATCCACCTAATGTATTTATTGAATTAAATTTGTCCAGCTCACCCTCTGAGTGTTAAAGGGAATGACAGCCATGTACATCCACCCTGATACACCCTGTAACGTGTACATACATCCCATAGGAGCACATGCAGACCCACACAGCCAAACTGACTCCATGGTACCATCACCTTCCCATCCCAGTAAAGCACTATTCCCCCTCCAAAAGCCGTAGGACAGTGAATTCCAGGTGACCCTTTCTGTCCTGCTTTCAGCTGTGAGCATCCTTTCCCCAGAGCTACTGTTTTTCTTCCGTCAAAGGTTAAGCCGAGTCATCCAACCCCTGTTTGTCTTTGTCCCCCGGTCGTTTGACGTGTTAGATGATAGCCCATGGAGTGTAAATATTGTATATACAGTGAGAAAATAATTCAGTATTGAGGTGTTTGAGATATGGAGCTGTAACAACTTCTAGTCATCCAGCATCTGTGATTTATGTGCCATTTTCTGTAAAGATATGAAGAAGAATAAAACTAAACAGGAATACTGTGTATGAGTCCAGTCACCACTGTTCAAGGAGGGTGAGTTCAGCCAAAGCTGAGAGGGAGTTGGATGTCCTACTGTAGCCAGAGAGGGGTGAGAGATCCAAAGTGGCCCAGAGGTCTGCACTTTCCTCCCCACCAAGGCATGGAGAAGATGGGGCTTGGGTCTCTCTCTGCAGTGAAATACAAAACTGAAAGGGATGTGCTTGTACTCGGAGCAGAAGTTACAGCATGCAACTGGTGAGAGAGCAAGTCACTTCAGCATCCTGGTGCTTTGGGTCATCCCATATCACACGTGCCCTGGTGTTAGAGAGTCGGACAGGTCCCCAGGCAGGCTCAGCCTCTGCCAGGAACAGGCTGCAGGGCCCCACTGGCGGGGGGAGCTGAGGCAGCAGCCAGACACTGCAAGTGCAGGGGAGCTGGTTGAGAGGGAAGGGCACCCACAGGATTTCCAGCAAGGTGAGCTCCAATTCGCGAGCAATGGAAGCCTATTCTGAGTTACCAGATAAGGAGTTAACGTGCCCTGCTAAGAGCAACTGGGAATGGTCTGGTGGAAAAACCTAATGTCTTCCAAGGACAGGAAAAATGCTGAGGCAGAGTGGGTGTGCATAGGAAATAAGAGACTTGAGGAACAATGAGGCTGCTTGGGCCTGACTTTGTGGAGGGGCTGTAAGCTCAAAGGACTGTGTTTCCCCAGGGGGACAGCGCCCTTGTAGGTTCCCACCAAGCCTGGGGCAGCTTTGACCCAAAACAGGTGTGTGGTCTGGGATGAGTGTACCTGATGGGAAATAGCGCCTGGCTCCCACACTGGTGTCCAGCCTGTTCACCACACATACCAGCTCCATACATCGTGAGTGGTGGTGCATTCTGAAGAGCAAAGAGGAGATCTGCTAACCCTGTCATGTCTACTGGTGATTCCTCAGGTGTGCCTGGCTGAGAACAACCCTGCTTGCAGGGAGAGCTTTTTCTGCTCTTCTCGTGTCCCCTAGGAAGGGAAGGGAATTTGGGCGATAACATTAAGGAATTCCAAATTCCACCTTAAAAAAGCTACCTATATGGGGCCTGAAGGAAAGGAAGGCAGACAAAAGCCCTGTTTGGAGGCAGGGGGGCATCTTATCTCTGCTGTGGTGGGTTGTGGGAGGTCTCAGTGTGAGATGGGCTGCAGTGCTTCATGCCAAACCACCCCCAGCTGCTCCACCACGGCCTCATTGAGTGCTCCCAGGCCAGCTGGTGGTACAGCCAGACTGTAGAGCTTGGGAGGAGGCAGAGAGCCCGGCCCAGCCCAGCCCAGCCTGACAGAGGGGCGGCTCTGACAGCCACCCAGCAGTAAGGTGGGATGGGATGCAATACTCCCTGCAGCTGACAGCCACGTGAGAAAAACCTTCCCTGGTCCACCACAGCCTAATGCTCTGCCGGAAATGGGCCTTAGTTCTGGGAAGGGGATAGTCCTATCACTCATGACTAGCATGGGGGTGACCCTAAGATTTACAGGGACCTGCCCCAAGTTGCCTTTGTGGCCAGCAGAGGACTGGGGGATGCAGCAGGGCTGCTGTGGCGAGTGAGGGGATGGTGACGAATAGAGGGAGGTGAATGGGGATGAAACAGAGGAATCTGGGGATGCAGTGCAGCCCGGGGAGAGCAGGAGCAGGCTGTTAGAGCCTGGCCCATGCACCTTGGCCCCTGCGGAGAGCCCAGGCACACGCTTAACCTGGCTCCTGTTCAAGAATGGCTGTCAGGACTCAGACTAGCATGAAGGTTATTTTCAGTCAACTATTTCTACAGCCCACCCCTTTCCCCTCCCTTAGAGTGATCGAATTTCTTTTTTCCCATAGTGCTCTGGAAGAGAGGAGGAGAGGAATAAGGCAGGGTAGAAGGGGTGCCCGGGCTCCCTGTGTGGCAGAGCTGCTTTGTGTTCAGTCAGCCCAGGACAACGTAGCACCACCTTCCACAGGGGCCTGAGTCTTGCCCGGGCCAGGTGTCCGGAGCAGCTCTGTGGGCTGCAGGCACCCATCTGCTCAGTGAGAGACAGGTCCCTGCAGTGATGGCCAGGCTGCTGGCCAAGACCTGCTGCTCCAGAGCTCTTTCTCAGGCTCCCAGATGCCCCTCTGGGTTGGTGGCTGCCAGAGCCTGGAGCCACGGGCCTCTCACTGCCTACATGCCTGAAGCCGTCGCCTTCCCCAAACCCAAGGACCACCAAGATTTGTACAAGGTGTCAGTGGAGCAGAGTGACACCTTCTGGGGAGCACTAGGAAGGAGTCGGCTCACCTGGATCACGCCCTTCCACTCTGTCCAGGACTGTGACTTGTGCCAGGGCAGAGTCTCCTGGTTCCTGGGTGGGCAGCTGAATGTGACAGGTAAGGAGGGAGATGGACATGGGATCCTACCAAGTGCCTGCAGGTGCTTCTGTGTGTGTGGCTTCAGCCCCGGGAATGTAATGGAAGAGCAGAGAGTTAAAGGTCTGGAGAGAGGGGGCTCCCCAAAAGGTCCAGTTGGTCCTGCAGTGGCTGTAGTGTAAGGTTGTGGCCGGCCCTAAGGAAGCAACTGGGTTTCATTGGAGAGGTTGCAGCTGGATTGGTGTGTGCTGGGAGCTGGGTGGCTTTCCCTCAGCCCCTGTGGATCCCACAGCAGTGTAGTAGCTCTGTCCTGCAGGACCCCAGGCAGCAACACTGAACCCTGTGCCTTCAGCAGGCAGGGTTGCACTGGGTCATTCCTGCTCAGTGAAGGCAAGATGTAGCTGTAGAAAGCAAAATACAGGAGAAATGAGCCATACTGTCACCACTGTTGTGGGAGGTTCTTCTGTGGACTGGGGCTATTGCCTTAGGGGGGCTATCAATGGAAGATACAGGGGCTGGTGACACTGTGTTCTGCTCATGGTGCTGTTGGTCCCAGTGTTCAAAATACAAGACAGACCTCTGAGAAAAATTACATTTTATGTAATCTATTTGGGAAGGAGAGAAAGAGTTATTTGCCTTTGGGATTTGACATCTTACTGTTTCTCCTTTTATATGCATTTCTTTCTCTCCTGGAAAACTACAAATGGTCAGGAGAAAAAACGTGGTATGCAAGCTGGGGCTGCTGCATCATCCCATGACTTTAGCAGGTTTAAGGAAAACAGAGAGCAGAACAAGGCTTCTGAGGAAACTGCAGCTGCCAGCAATGTGGGAAACTTTTTGTGGAAGAACTACAGCCAAAGCCTCATCTTACAATGTCCCTGGAAAGCCAGGGGCTGTGCACTCTGTATTTACCCTGGCTTTTTTCCATCTTGGACAAATGCACTCTGCAGCCTTCCAGTGCAGAGCTTCACTTTGCCCTACATTTGTTATTTAGGAGCACTGCCACTAAAAAACTGCCCTAGTTCACCCTGGAGGCAGCTGCAAGGCAGTACTGGGTGGAATGATGGCATAGTTAATATTTGCCAGCACTCTGAGGGCACTGGGGATGTGACCTCCAAAGGGACTTCGGATGTTTTCTGCTCTGAACTGCATGAGGTCGCAGTTAAAGGAGGAAGCTGATAGTGGAGATTGGCAGGTATTGGAGTGGTGAGGAGTGTAACAGGCTTGGGATGGTGCTTGTGATCTCCTGGCTGGTATCCACAAAGGCTGCCCAAGGCTAATGCTGAGAAGACTCACACACAGCCCTGACTTTGACCTGAAAATGGGACTGCCAGTGCTGGCTTTATGAGAACTAAGAGGTACTGAGGGTTGCTCTGTCAATGATGCTGGGTTTTCCTTTCCAGTGAATTGTCTGGACCGTCATGTCCATGTAGCCCCGGACAAAGTGGCCTTAATCTGGGAGAAGGATGAACCTGGAGAGGAGGTACGGGTGACATACAGGTCAGTAATTACCTCTCAACATGTAAGAGGCATATTGCAGCATGCATGAACACTGCACAGGGCTGATCTGCTGATGTCTGTCATGTGAGGGAATGCAGCATCCCTTCACACAGATCCAGAGTGTGGTGGTTGTTGGCTTGTTTGTGCTGATCTGAAACTTCAGCCTACCTCCTGATCAAATCTTCTGGGCCCTGAGGAGTCCCTACCCAGCTGGGGAGGCAGATATAAGCCCCTTGGGGCAGCACTGTAATGCTTGCAGGTAAGACACAGGAAAGTCATACATATGCCTTCCCACCTAGGTTCCTGTTATCTAAACTTCTGGGTAAGTGGTCTGTAAGAAAGGCCAAATTCGCAGCTGCAAATGTGTTGAGAAACCCCGTGCTCATCCTCATGTCAGCAGTGCTGCTGGATTTGGCTCTCCCGGGGAGCTGCCTGTCCAGCCCTGCTAGGTTAGTCTGGGGCCCCCCACCTTCCAGCTTAATTTGCCTGCTCTCTGAGTCACTGCCACAGAATTCACTTAAATCCCTCTGCCCACTAAACAAGTCCCTCTGTCCTCTCTGGCTTCAGGCCTCATACAACAAATATGACCAGCCACCCCTGCCAATTCCCCTGTATGGAGAGCCCTTCCGTAAAATGACTCACTGACAGCCAAGCTGTGGTTTCTGTGAGGAACACCTCTTGGGAGAGGCATCTTTCTGCTCACTGCTTTCCTACAGCTGCTGTTCTTGCTGGCACAAGCTCTGAAGGACTTGACCACAGCTTTAGCAAAGCACGAGATCCTGTTTTGGGGAAAGAAATCTAACTTCTCACATGCAGCCTGCAGCTGTGCAGGGTAGTGTGTCACAGTGGTTGTACAGGTTGGTAAGAAATGTGCAGGCTGTCATTGGGAAAGTCAGCTGAGGTGTTGTGGGTTTGCTGAGCTAGAGAAATTGCCAGTGGCTGTTGTTGTGCAGAAATCATTCTAATTTATGTCTTTTCCATAAATAACGGCCTGTGTTAGAGGCTGTCTTCTCCTTTCCTTCCTGCTGATTTTTACAGCTCTCCCATGGTCTTCCAGAGTGAGGAGGGTTAGGGTATGTAGGGATATCAGCTGTGTCCTTGTGACTCTGAGGCCCCCCATCTTTATGCACTCAGGTAAGATCTGCAAGAAAGTCTCTTAACTGTGTCATTGCTTCTTTGTGCAGGGAGCTGCTGGAGCTGACGTGCCGCCTGGGAAACACCTTGAAACGGCAGGGGGTGAAGCAGGGTGACAGGGTGACAATCTACATGCCCCCGTGCCCAGTGGCAGTGGCTAGCATGCTGGCCTGTGCCCGCATTGGGGCTGTGCATGCTGTGGTGTTTGCTGGCTTCAGTGCAGAGTCTCTCGCTGACAGGATCCGGGATGGTAAGAGCCAGTGGGTAACAGTGACGTATTTCCCTTGGGGGACAGTGCTGAGCTTGTTGGTTCGGCAGCTGGGGGGCTCGGGGTTGTGTGGATGGCAAAGGTTTTCTGAGTAAGACTCCCTGGGCTCTCTGAGGGTATCCTGACATAATGTATAGCCATGGAGCAGGTACTAGCAACCCAAGAAATGGCATGAGCTCACTAAATACCTTCCAGCCCATGGGATGAACTGGTTTTCTCTTTCCTCCATGGGACTGAAGGACTGGGATACAGTGTCTCCTGTAAGGGGGTGTAACACAGGCAGAAATGAATGGGAAACTGTTGGGGTACACTACGTGGTGATAGAGAGATAGGCCCTGAAGGCCGGAGAGAGAGCCTTTTTCCTGGGCCCGGAGGTGACCCTGGGACTGTATCCAGGTCACCGGCTACGGGTGGAGAGAGGATTGTGAGTTTGTGGACAGTGTGGACCTATGAGAAGTGATAATTGTAGTTTGTGACCTTATAGGGTATTGTTTACCTGTTACCATAATAGGCAATATCTGTGCACTACCCCAGGTGATTGGGGGACACTGTGGTGAACATCTTTCCTGTTTATATGATGTTATATCCTGTGGTGTGCTGGTATTTAGGGGAATTCTGGCTGCGCAATAAACGGCTTTGCATTTTCCCATCTTGTGTGCGGACTCCATGCCCACGCGTGATTACTGCAGGAAACCAAGATGCAAAGCTGCTGTTTTTGCTAAATAAAGGACATGGGTACCAAGGGCTGAGAGGCAGAGAGAGAGGTGAAAGGTCATGGTAGAGCCAAACTGCTCTGTGACTGGTGGAGAGGGGCAGAGTTGCTTATGTGGCTCTTCTGTCTTCTGCAGCCCAGTCAGAGACGGTGATTACAGTGAACCAGGGGCTAAGAGGTGGCAAGATTATTGAGCTAAAGAAGACAGTGGACCAGGCTGTGAAGCAGTGCCCCAGAGTGAAACAGGTTCTGGTTTCCATGAGGACCACCACCAAGGTTCCCATGACAGCCCTAGATGTGCCACTGGAGGAGGTGAGAGGCTGCCCAGCCACTTCTGGGCAAAGTGCTTGCTCTGGGTGCAGGAACACTGGGTGGAGAGAGGATCTTGCCTGGCCATGGCAGTTTTGCTGGCATTGGCACAACTTGGGGACATTGTTCCACAGCAGCAGTGGCAGTCAGAGCTGCACACAAGTTCAGAATAGTGCCAGTAGCCATCAGGATGGGCAACTGGTGTGTCTTCCCACACTACCAGCCCTGTACTGTCAGGGGCAGGCAGTGCCAGCCAGAGCACGTAGCAGGGTGGACAGGGGCCTACAAACACACAAGACATAGGCTGCTACTTTGTGAATCCAGCCTTGGACTGCCACTGCACTGTCACACATGGGTCTGCTGGCAGACCTGGCATGTGCCTGTTATCCATAGCACACAGGGTGGCTATGCCAGCATGGAGCATGACTTCGGAACAGGTGAGCCCCTGCCATGCATTTCATCTGGCTCCCTGAAGCTGCACAGCAGTCTCCCCACCTCTGCTCATCGCATCTCCAAGCAATTACTGATAGAGAGGCTTCCTGGAAGACTTCTGTGCTGGTCAGAGCAGTGGCAGCATAAAAATAGCTGCTTCTTACTCAGCAGGTCTGCTCTGGCTGAGGAGAGTGTTTGTCAGCTCAGCAAGGCAAAAGGGAGTTCAGGCTGCTGAGGAAGGTGAGCGGAGGTGCAGAGGCAGGGAGGATGTTTGTGGGGAGCAGGGTGACACAGGTGCTCAGAGGGGAGGGAGACTCAGGAGAGAGGTGCACAAGCAGGCATGGGGACAACACAGGGGAGGCTGTGAGACCCTGAGAGAACTGCTGTACTCTTTCCTGCAGGAGATGATGAAGGAGGATGTGTGCTGTGAGCCTGCTGTCATGGACAGTGAAGACATGTTGTTTCTTCTCTACACGTCAGGCAGTACTGGCAAACCCAAGGGCTTGGTTCATTCCCAAGCTGGTTACTTGCTGTTTGCTGCTCTCACGCACAAGGTAATGGGTCCCAGCCACAAAGTGCTCATGAGCCAGCAGCTCACAGGCAGTGCAGGGAATAGACACGCTCCTTGCTGTATTATGAGCTCATCTTTATCCACTGCAAAGCCGCTGGGAAGCCCTCCAAGGCCCAGCAGACCACATCTGCCTACAGCTAGTGCTCCATAGCAGGGTCTCCCAAACACATACTGCTCTGAGCTACCTTCTTGGCTTTCTTCTTTCTTTCATTGTCCTATACTAAACAGAACTATTGGAGAGGATGCTCAGCCTTGCGAGAGTAATTTTATATTACTGGGTTACGAGGAAGAAGCCAATTTGTTCCTAGAAACTGTGGCTTGCTTTTCCTAAGTGTGACTACCTCAACTCAGGTGGGAGATCAAAGGCAGTGCTCCTGGGCGGAGCACATTTGGCAACACCTGTAAAAGCTGGTGAGTGCCCTCATGACAAAGGGTCTATATCTGAAGAGTGTGGGTCATCTTTGGGAAGAGGAAAGCCTTTAACCACAACACATGCCCAAAGCAAACTTAGAACTAGATAAAAGGGCACTGAGCCCAGCACAGAGATGCATTTGGCTGCAGGAGTGTTTGCAAGGAGCATTCTAATGACATAAAATGAGGTTCCATGTAAGAGGGAGTTCTTACCTGAACAGTCCCTTAGCTTTGCATCTGGCTCTTCCTGAGCATGACTGCAGTTTCAGTAGCGCCTCAGACCACACACTCTGTGACAAAGCAAGCTCAGGGCTGGCTGGGTCTTCTCTGTCAGCCGTGAGTGCTGAAGGCCATACCTCCTGAAGTGTGTGCCACAGGTGTGGCAGCCCTTGGCTTTCCTGTGAGCTAAGCTGTGCCCAGCGTGATTGGTGAGCCTCTCAAGACCATCAGAGCAGGCTTGCAAGAGCCAGGGCTGTCATTCCAGAACAGCAATGCAGGGGGTGAGCAGCATGTGGCCATGTTAGCTCCTAGGAGCACTGAAAACCTGGACACAGGGCTGACATACATGTTCAGATCCCTCAGTTGATGGGGCAGACTGCTGCTACCATAACTCACTGCTCCACTAAAAAGAGACAGAGGAACCAGGAGAGGCTTCCATTATGGCACCTCGGAACACTTGAGGCCCCGGAGTCCCCAGATGGAAGTCAGCAGGCAGCTGCAAGAAGAAGTGAGAGGGTCTGAAACCACAGAAATCACAGGAGACAGCAAGAAGTGATAGGCCAGTGGGAGAGTGGCCCCTAGGAAGCTTTCCTGGCACTGAGTAAATGAAATGAAGACGAGTGCTTTAGGAAGCTGTTTGTGTTGCTGCCAATATTGACTGCACTCAGCCCTGCCCTGCACAGGGCAGCCATCACTCCTTCATGTTCCAGCCTTGCAGCCGAGGGTCTCACAAGGAATAAATGGGGCAGTGGGAAGAAGAGCTTGTTTTGCTTTCTGCCTGCAGGCACAGCACTGCACTCACCCAGCTGAGATGGACAGGTTCCAACTCTTGTGGGCAGGCTGGGGTTGTTCTGGGCCAAGGCATCACATGGTCCCTCTGCTTGCTGCCTCACTGCTCCTGTGCTGGGCTCCTTGCTGAGCTCAGGGGGTTTTGAGTGTTTACTGTCCATCTGGAGTCCAGCAGTGCCTACAGGAGGCTCATGGAGTCCTCCACCACTTTGCCCTTGCCTACAACTCCTCTCCTTCCACATGGTCATGTAAGTACAGAGGCACCTTCCTTACCCAGAAGGTTCTGTTTTGATGCTACGGGATACTTGGATCAGCCTTGTCTAGATACCAGCAAAAGGAAGGAAAGGCTGTATCTCTCCCTACTGGAAAAGAGCAAATTTGGCTGTGGGGGATTTTTTTAAGTGTCTGTCTTCTGCACTTTCCCAGGTGGTGGGGTTTTTTTTGTTTGTTTTTTTTTAACTTAAATTTTATTTAATCAATTTCTTTTCCTGCTGTTTTTTACAAAACTCTTTGCAGGAAGAAGGTGTCCCTGCAGGGGTGGTAGGAAGACAGAAGAACACAGTAACGTTAGGGCTGACAGAGAGTACAGTGCTCCCTGTTGTGCCCCTTGCCAGGGGTGCAGGCCCAGGTGAAACCCCTCAATGCCTCTCTTCTCTTGTTCAGTACGTGTTCAACTACCAGGACAGGGACATCTTTGGCTGTGTGGCAGACATCGGCTGGATCACAGGACACACCTACGTGGTCTATGGCCCCCTCTGCAATGGTGGTACCACAGTCCTTTTTGAGAGCACTCCAGTCTATCCTAACCCTGGTGAGTGAGGTGACTCAGGGGAGGTGGGACATTCCACAGTACCCTGAGATCCACAGCAGGCAGGGAGCTGGCAGCTTGATGCCAGGACGTGAGCAGCAAAGGCTCTGTTGCCTCAGCAGCAGACTGTGGTCTGTGCCCAGCAGAGAGCTGCAAGGGGAAGAGTCTTGCCCTCTGCTTAGGATGCCACTGCTGCTTCTCCAGGGGTGGAGCTGTTACTCCCTCTCCCTCCCTGCCGAAGGAATGGTAGCTACGTGATGTGAAGAAAAAGGGGCTGCTGCTGCTCCTGAACTGCTTCTGTCCTACCCACCATGGGATTAACTTGGCTGAGGATCCTGGCACTGCTAGAGAACCTTTGCTCTCACCTCTTCTTTCTCTGCCTTGGTGTTGGGCTGGGAGGACCTGTGTGGATGCTTACTCGCCCTGTTTCCATTCCAGGCCGCTACTGGGAAACAGTAGAGAGGTTAAGAATTAACCAGTTCTACGGGGCACCCACTGCCATCCGCCTGCTCCTGAGATACGGCGATGAATGGGTGAAGAAGTATGACCGCTCTTCTCTTAAAGTGCTTGGCTCAGGTAAGCCCAGCAGCACAGGCTGGAGCAGCAAATCCTTGGGTGTCACATTGTGTCTCTTCCCACAAATGCTAAGAGCAGCAGCATATGAGACCCCAAAGTCAGGAGACTGCACTATTTGGGGATGGCTTCACAAGCAGGCCCTGGGAAGCTCTGTCCTAAACCTGATATTTCAGCTCTGCCCCCTTGTCTTTCTCCTTGCAGTGGGGGAACCCATCAACAAGGAGGCGTGGGAATGGTACTTCCGTGTGGTCGGCGAGACACGATGTCCAGTAGTGGACACTTGGTGGCAAACTGGTGAGATGCATATGATTCCTTGTTCCAGCTTCTGCTCTCCCAGGCTTCAGGAGTGATCTGCTGCTTTGCTGGCCAAGTGATAATGGTTGTTGCTGACAGTCTTGTATGAGCAAGGCAGTAAGGGCCCATGAGCACCCAAACATAAAAGAGAAAAACAGCCTTTAAAGCTAACCCAGGGGACAAATATGGGAATTTGAGGGTACATCTTGTCAGAGCCCTGCTGAACTAAATGAGCACAATCATCCTTCTGCAAAGTTCCTTGCCCAGCTCTCTGGCAAAGCCAGCCCCAGCCTGTGCAGTGTGTAGTAAGGGACAAGGCCAAAGGCTGTTGGCCAAGCAGTGCTACTTGGCATTCTTTTTGTCCCTGACTTTGATGAGCATTGCAGTTTCTTTTCCTTCAGAAACAGGAGGCATCTGTATCTCACCCCGTCCTTCTAATCCTGGAGCTGAAATCCTTCCAGGCATGGCTATGAGACCCTTTTTTGGGATCAGCCCCTCCCTCTTGGACGACAAGGTACATTTATAACCAGCAGTCCAGGCCCTGGCTCAGCCCCCTCTCCGCCAGGTGCCTGCAGTACGTTCTTACTGATGGGAGTGGAGATCTGTAAGCATGTCTCTCCTGCTCATCCTGCTAGACAGCAACCTTCCTTACTGGAAAGGGACAAACAGGGAAGCTGTTCTTCCAACTAGTGCAGAAGTTGAGTTGTTTTCTAGCTTGCACAGTCCTGGTAAGAGAGGCTGTGTTTGGGCTCCCTGGCATATCTTTCCAAGGTGAGGTAGCTGGGAAGGGACAGCCAGTCTCCCTGGAGGGGCCTGGCATCCCACTATGGGAGGCAGTTTGTTGCAGACATGCTGGCAGAGACTAAGCCTATCTTGTTGAAGTGAGGAGCACAGGACCCTCCCCACTGCCCTCCCTATTTCCATCACAGGGTTGTTAAACAGGCAGTAGCTAAACATCCCAAGTGCCTTCAGCCATGGTTACTAAAAGGTAACTATTTTACAGGGAAATGTCCTTCTGGAAAATGATGTCTCTGGAGCTCTTTGCATCTCACAAGCCTGGCCAGGTATGGCACGAACCATTTACAATGACCACAAGAGATTTCTGGAAACTTATCTGACTCCTTATCCAGGTAAGGAAAACAGGTGGCAGGACACTTGCACACATTTGGTTGGCTGTGGTCGGGTCTGCTTGCTGGCTTTCTGTATGGAGGCAGGATTCAGAGAGCTGGTACTGCTGCTTTGTTCTTCCAGAGACCCTCCACAGTACTGAGGCCTTTCATCTCCCCACTCCTGATATCACAGGACTGCCCCTCACCAACCTTCCCAACTGGATCACACGTTGTCTTAAGGCAGTGGATGTGTCCCTCTGCCCCCACTCCTTTGAGCACAGATAGACCTCTTGCTGCATCTCTTGCAAACCCTGTCAGCCTCTGTGACTCACCCAGAGGCACTAAGCAAGCCCAAGAGTGTGTGTGTCTTGATGCGAAGCAAAGAGGAGAAGCAGCAACACCACAGGCACCCACACTGTAGCAAATGGTGGTGAGAGAGGCAGGGCACTAGCCAGTACACTGCAGAATGAGGGCAGGAGCCTGATGATAGAGCAGGTACCAACAGAGGCAGAAGACTAACAAGGAAGGTAGGCACCTTTACCCTGAGCAGTTGAGGAAGAAGCAGAATACATGGGCCCTGGAGCCAAAAGAGAGGAGGAGGGGAAAGGTGAGAGTATGGCTGCTCACATGCTCCCTCCAACAAGTGACTATGGTATGGCTCTGGCCACTGCAGGGTTTTTCTTCACTGGGGATGGCGTGTATCGTACCAGTGAGGGCTACTACCAGCTAACAGGCCGGCTGGATGACATCATTAACATCAGTGGACACCGGCTGGGCACTGCAGAGGTGGAGGATGTTGTGGTAAGAGGTGTGAGTGGGAGGTAAAACCATCCAAGGATACAGCAAAGGTGCACTGGTGTGTTCAGGAGGCCTCTTTGAAATACCCAGACAGAAATACGTTGCTGCTGTGGCAGCAGGGAACAGTCACACAAAGTCTTGCCTGTGGAAACAGCTTTGCAGCCTTTTCTCTCCCATTCTGGCTCTCTGCAGCAAGGGAGAGACAAAGACTGATAACACTGATTGTGTAAGTGCATGAATCCCAAAGCAGCAATCAGACATGTTAAACAAGAGCATTTGTGGGACCTGGTGGAGCAACCTGTAGGCACAGAACAAGGTCTACAAGGTGCAAGCCTAAAGCAGTCAAGGGCAGGGGGAAAAGATTAGTGTTTGCAGACCTACTGAGGCAGGAAGGAAAAAGGGCAGAGGCCACCTGAGGCCTTCCTTGTGTCTCTACATTATTGTGGGCTGCAGCAGCCAAGTCAGCTCAGGGCAGCTCCCAGGTGGCAGCCAGCCTGCCAAAAGCACCGAGTCAAACCCCTGCCCTGTTCTCTTCCAGAATCACCATGTGGCAGTGGCAGAGTCTGCCGTCATTGGCTACCCACATGAGATCAAGGGAGAAGGTAAAATGCTTTCTTTCCTGCCCCAAAACATCTCTCCCGGGGCTATGGCACTGCAGTGGGAAGTAGCACTGGTAGTAATGCTGTGTCCACACCATACAGTGTCTTAACAGGGATCTCAGCACAGCCATCACAGCCTGCACCTGCACTACAGACCAGCTAGGCTTTGCATAAGGTGGCAGCAGCAGTGCTTTTGTGTGGCCAAAAACACTCACAGTTTTGGCTACAGAGCATCCCCTGAGGCTACCAGCAGAGAGGGACTCTCCTGGCACTAGATCCAGGCAGGGTCTTACAAGCATGGTATGCACAGTGCTCAGTAACCTGGTGGTCCTTCTGCCAGGAGCCTACGTGTTTGTTGTGCTGAAGAAGGACAGTGGCTACACACAGGAGGCTCTTGCTGCTGAGCTACAGGAGCTCATCTCAAAGAAGATTGCTAAGTATGCAGCTCCAGATTATGTTCAGGTAACACAAGCAAACTGGTCCAACACCCCCACTGGCAGACTGGCCAAGCCCTTTCCCTCAGCCTTGACTCTGCTCCTCCCCATCACAGGTCACACACCGGCTGCCCAAGACACGCTCGGGTAAGATTATGCGTCGGGTGCTACGGAAAATTGTGGAGGACAAGGCCAATGAGCTTGGGGACCTAACCACCCTGGACGACCATGAGGCTGTGCAGCAGATCATAGAGGGACACAGGCACCTTGTGGAGCAGCAGAAGGGCCACTAGCTTGGCTCTGGCAGCAGCCACCTCCTCCTCCTCCACTGCAAAACCAGGGAAATATCCAAAAGAGCCACTAAGCAAGTGGTGGCCAGTAAGTGCTTGGATCACACCTCCACTGCAGTCTCGGAGTGACCTCTCCACAATACAGAGACCCTCAAAACCTGTCTCCACACACCTATGTAGACAGCAGAGAGAACATGACTCATCACAGGCAGAAGAGTAAGGGGAGACAAGCTGTTTCCTCCCATGAAAGCAGAGGGCAAAAAGCCCTCCTTGAGGTTCCTTGTGCCTTGCAGTAGCTGCAGAGGTAGCTGCAGGATGTCCAGCCCTGGACAGGGATACTACTTCTACCTCTGCTCTGCTCTTCAGCAATAGTCTTGTCCAGGACCATTGCCAATATACAAGCACCTCCTCCAAAGCAAACCCCAGAAAGAAAACACGCAGCAGTCTGGTTAACAAATATTGACTCTTCTCCATAAAAAGAGTTTGAAAACAGGCCCCAGATTTTAATACAAAAATGTTCCTTTCACCTGTAGCCATGTGTTATAAGGAGAGCAGAGACATGCCCCTTCTCTATGCCAGCATTCTCCCCTTGTCTCCTGCTGGGGAACACAATTCTTGACAGAGCCACAAGGTACATAAATCTGTTCTTCGATACACAGCTCTGCTGTGTATCAAAGACAGACCTTCTAGCAAGGCACAGAGGGCAGAAAAGAAGGCTGCATTCTAGCCTCACACCACTGCATCCCGGACAAAGTGGAGGTTTCTCTGGCCATTGTTTCTACAAGACCCATGAGGCAGCATCTTCTCTCAGGGTGGCCTAGCAGCTCATCTTCTTTCTCCCATGAGATCCAGAGAAGCAGGAGGAGGCTGGGAGAAGGATGGCACAGTTGTGCCTACATTTGGCAGAACTCCACACCATGGGTGCAGACGTGCTCTGTGTCCATCAGCAAAATCCAGAACTGGTCTCGCACTGTTTGAACCCCTCACTGACACAGCTGCTGGCTTGGCAGCTCCATGTCTGCTATTGAGAGCTCTCCCACACGTGTGCAGGTTCTGTGGCTGGCCAGACAAGGGCATGTTTTTCAGTGTCCTTCCCCAGAGGGGAGCCGCTTCATCTTCTCACATCGAGTGAGCTCCCATCTTCCCTCCCCATGAAGTTTCAAAATCCAGCTGTGGAACTGCAATTCAATAACACAACATTGAGGGATATCTCTACAAGGGCATGGTCCACCCACAGTGAGGTCCTCCAGCCTCAGTCACTCCCCTCTGCTCGCCAGAGACCCTCTCTACCTCTTATATCTTGTCACTACAAGGGAGGCATGGAGCGCTGCCTCCCTGTCTCACCTTTTCCAGGCTGGGTCTGTGTCCCACACTGATCAGTGTCATGCCCAGCTGAAGGCACAGACGGTACAGCTCATGCTCCACCTCTTCTGTCAAGGCACTGGTGGCTTCATCTAGCACTGAAAGAAAAGTCATAAGCCCCACAAATCCTCTCCCAACCAGAAATCTCCTGTAGGCAAGAGCAGCAACTCCCAAGAACATTTCACATATTAACTGGAGTTCACCAAGAGCATCTGCAGAAGCCAAGTGAGGAGAAACCTAAGGACTCTGGTATTCCTCTGGCACAGCTGGTGTCAGTCAACTAGGAAAGCTGTCCTTCCCCTCAAGTGCTTGAATCCATCCAAACCACACCATTACCTCATTCTTCTCCCTCAGCAGCCGCCAGCCACTGCCTCATCTCCCTCACGGCAAAAGCCAAAACATGACCTTCTCCAGGCAGACCACGTGCCAGACTGCCAGGCTGAACAGCAGCCAGTGCACTCTTCCAGCACAGACCTTACATGGAGCATGCAGGATGGCCTGTGGCACCATCCTGACCATTAGGGGTAAATACTACAGACCTGAGGCAAATAAATTCAAATCATCTCTACAGCTTTTAGTTTGCAAACCACAGGTTCCTTCTGCCCAGACAGCACTGAGCCATGCCACGGGCTCCAGGGGAAAGAGAGGTACTTACATGTACTTACCTGCTACTGACACGGGCTCTGTTTACCCACACCCAAGCTGGCCCTCATGACAACTTCTCAGCCCAAGCCCTCAGCAGAGACTAGGGAATTGGCCCCATTAGCTAATCACAGATGCTTCTGTGGTCTCTCAGGACTGTTTCTCTCACTGCTCCTTGTCTTCTTTTGCCACGTCAGGGCCAAACTTCCCATACTGCCCCACAACCCTACAGATGTTCATGAGCTTCAGATATGACAGCTGCTGCCACGCTCCCCAACACATGCACTTCTTTACACAGCAACTGGTGAGCAGGCTGACAAAGTTCTTCTTCTGGTGCCATTGGGTGTGGACCATGAACATTAATCACTAGTTCCCTACGAAGAAATGTCTTATATACGGCCTCTTGATGTACCACCCTCCACACAAATAATGAAATGTTTTCACATTTCACAAATGAATCCTCTGTATGCTATGCTGATAAAATAATGGCCAAGACAAAGCATGCTCCTAGCACAAAAGGGATTTCACTGTCTCTGTACCAGCTTCTCTATATACCAAATGCCTTGCCTTTTTTTTTTTTCCCTTTTCCTTCGTAGTCAGTCACTCACCTGCATATTTTGGCTGGAGGTAGAAGAGCCGTGCAAATGAGAGCCTCTGCATCTCCCCTGGGGACAGGATGTCATACCTGCAGCAGGGTCGAGATTCAACACATCCCTCAAGAAACAGAGCTCGTTTGCTGAAAATCTTACGGCTTCTGACATCAGAGACCAGCAAACAACTCTCCCTGTGTGTCCCTCGTGCCCCCCTCCATGCTGGGACTGGCTCTGCACCCCTGTACACAGTTGGCTGCCTGCAGAACACCACAGCTGGTGATTGCTGGCATAGATGCTTGAGGCATGAAGGCTTTGCTCCGGTATAGTGTCCACATCTCACAGGACACAGATTGACACATAAATCCAGCAGCAATGTGCATCTGTTTAGAAGTGTTCCCCACTCAGAAATCACCCAAATTCACACAGACAGTGAGCTCCCTTACCAGTTCCAGTCCACCTGCTCATCCAGTCCTCCAGCCCTTGCCAGCAAATCAGTCTACAGAGAGCACAGCAGATTTGTGAACACAGTCCCCTGTCAGCCTATGGCCCTGAGCATAACTACCTCCTTCTTGCCAGTTTCCCTTTCCCCGCTTATACCTCTCCTCCTCTTTCTGTCCCACAGACAGTTGTGTCCCAGGTCCAGACAATGTTCCCACATAAGTTCAGCACACAGTCATGCTGTGCTGCCACAAAAAATAATCCCTTCTTCCCTCATTGGTGGTACCAGGAAAGAAGGCAGCAGTGCTACCAGTGACTCACCAGCCCAGCCAGCTCCAGGAAGCGCACAATCCTCTCATCATCTGCAGACCCTAGGGAGAAAGCCATACAGCATAAGCAGAGGCAATGTGTGCTGAGGCCACTGCTGCATGGAGGAGTTGGTGGGACAGGAAGGAAGAACTGGAGGATCTCCTGAGGCTCAGTGTAGTTGACCTGACCACTTAGTTATACCAGATCCTGAGCTTTGGCACAAATAGCCCCAAAACCTGACCTTCCTTAAAAATGTTAATCATGCCTGTGAGCAGCATGCCAGGAGGCAGCTGGGCGCCACAGATGCACCTGAGATTTGCCTCAGTCCATGGCCACAGCCAGAACACAAGGATCCAGGCTTCAACTGCCAAGGCCCTGCCCAACAGTTGCTCTCTTAGAGCTGAGACTGCACACTGCAAGTGATGGAGCCATAGGAATGGGGTTCAGGTAACAGCTGGCAAAAGGACCCTATATGGGAAGAGAAAAACCTCAGGGTGAGTCAGCTGTGGAGCAGAACATACACTTAAGCTGGTACAGTCAGCATCTATGGAAGTTGAGTAGAAGGGCTGTGCATCTGCCATGGACCTCTGAAGCTGCTGGAGAGCCACAACAGTGGCTGATGGCTGTAGTTACTCTCAGCAAGACTGTGACTCCCAAGTGTTTGAAAGCAGCAGGTAACACTGCAGGACATCTCCAAGCTACAGCAGACCACATGTGCTCTGGCTTTGAAAGACGGTAGGGGAGAAAAAAGGATCCATATATTCTGACCACAACGGTGTGCAAAGCCCTGGGACATCATTTTGATCAAGCAGAACAGGAAAAGATGGAGGTGGATGAAAAATGAGATGAAGGCAAATATGGCTTGCCGAAAGTCAGGCTGTACCAAACAATTCAGATGTATCCCAACAGCAACATACATCCTGTCTAGCACAGCAGGAAGAGCATGGCCAGCTTGTCCTCATTGTACTAAGAGAGCAACTTCTCATCAAGTAAGTACGCTCCCTCACAAAAGGGAGGGGACATGGAGTTGACCTTAGCACACACTAATCTTCTAGGGAACACCAGAGCAACAAAAGCAAAATGGATGAGTGTTCCTGACAGGACACGGCAGGGGAGAAGCTGCACTGGGTACAGGACAGTGAGCCAATATCACAGCATTGGTTAATTGCTCTAATAGATTTCCACAAACCTGAAAGTGGATAGATCTCCTTGAGGGGATAGATCACCTGTTTAAGAGAGCAAAAGAAACCATGTCAGAGGAAGCTGGACACTGTCCATCAGAGATGCAATAGCATGAACTCAGGCACAAGGGAAGGAGCAGCCACAGGCATCCTCCCTCTTGCAGGCCTGTCTGCACTCCACAGGTTTGCAGGGCATGACCACAGCTGGGAGCAGAGCTAAGGTCAGAGCAGAGCCAGACCCTGGGCTCACCTGCTCACGCAGGCTTCCATCAGTGAAGAAGGGCCGCTGCGGTAGGAACACCACTCCCCGAGGGCCAAAGCAGGTCAGCATCCTGATGCTCCCTGCACAAAGACACTCATCACACCTGCAGTACCAGGCAGCAACTCCCCACTGCCCCACGTAGTCCTGTCCCATGAAGCAGCCAACAAGTCCCCACAAAAGTGTGTTTGCAACACAGAGCAAAAGACTGTGACAGAGATGGGTGGCTCAAATCAGTGGATCAGTGACACATTCACCATCATATGGTGGCACTGGCCTCACAAACTGCCACACTGCTACCTTCCAAACTTGGGGTAGCCTTGGGTGAGAAAGAGAAGGCTGAGGCAAGTAGCAGTCCTTACCCTGCGTGCTCTCCCAGAGTCCTCCGAGGACCCTCAGGAGAGATGTCTTCCCTGTACCAGTGTTTCCCACAATCATCACACTGTTTCCCTGTGAGATCCTGAGGCTCAAGTCCTTGATGAGCAGCTTGCCAGAGGAGGGTACTGAGAGTGTCACTCGCTCTAGAAGGAAAGCTGTGTCCCTTGGCACTGTGTCCTCCCCAGAATGGCTGCTGGGCCACCACCAAGACAAAGAACGAGAAATCCAGGGGTAAGCGACCACGCTGAAATTGGCAAAGATCAGGCACCTTTGATCTCCTGTGCCTCTGTGACAGCAACCCTGCCCCACACACCCTGGGAATGACAATTCACAGTGAGCACTGCCTGCTCCAACCAAATGCATGCAACAGACTGTGACACCAAGGGCCACCTCCATCCCATGGCAACCCCACACTCTGGCACGTAAGCCACAAGCCAGCCAGCTGCTGAGAAGCGACTTACCCGTCCAAATCCCAACTGGTTCTGGCTTCTGAGTAGTTACCGTTTTTTTTCCTGCCAAGGTTCAGCAAGGTCTCCTGCAGTTCACCAATCCTAGACACACAAGAGGTTGTATGAATGCCAGGACAATTCCAGCAGCCTCCTCACAATATCCACACTTGCCCATGCTTGCACAACTGTTTCTTTTTTTATTTTTTAGCACAGACCTGGGCAGAGTCTTGTCCTGCACGTCCCTTTCCTCCAGACAGGTGCCCACAGATAAGCTCACCTGTGTGTGTAGCCAGCTACATCAGTCACAGTGCTGGAGAGATCTATGAGCTGGCTGAAGCAGCCAATGAGGTAGATGGAAACAAAGGCATTCTGGGGAGAAATCACATGCCAGAGTAAGGGTCAGTGCTGAGCTGGGGTCCTGATCCTTATTCCATGACTCCAAGGAGGCAGCCAAGGAGTCCACACAGGCCACACCATCTGTCTCAGCAAGATGAATGAGGGGTGGTGAAATCACCCAGGGTGGTGGGAGTGAAGATGACCACATTTGAAAGAAGCAGGGCTTCCCTCCTCAGTACAGCAGTTTTTGCCAGGTGGACACATGTCCTGTCACCCAGGGATGGTGTCTGCAGAGTGTCTGCTGGCCTGCCTAGGGCCCAGCATGCTAGCCCAAGTCACACGGGTCCATGCCACCAACCCTGCCTCAGCTCCGTATATGGCTCAGAGCAGGGTGTCTCAGCCTGCAGTGTCCACTTAGCTATTTTTAGCTCTGCATTCTCTATCACAAGCCAGTTTTGAGTATCTGGTAACAAGTCAGGTCAGGAATGTGAATGCAAGCCAGCTCAGCCTCACTGGTGGCCAGGCTCACCATGGGCAGTAGCCCAGGGCATAACCCAGACCCAGACAGCACTGGGCAGACCCCATCCCCACCTGCACTGCTGAAAACAAGAGACTTTCTGACCTCCCAGGTTTTTTTAGACACAGAGGTCTGAGCTAGGAAACACTTATGTAGATGTGTCCTTGACAGTTCTCATCCCAAAGTTAATCATATACCAGCTGGCTACAAGCTCCCATTTCCATGACATGGTGGGTAGGGACAGTCTAACCTGAAGTCACGTGCTGTGGGTTATCTAGCCCCAGGGCCACCAGCCCCACATGAAACCTCCATCCTCAGTGCCTGCTCACCCTCCACACTGGGGTCACAGAGATCACCCTTAGCTCACCTTGCTGACAAGGGCACTGAGCTCTGTTGGACTCAGGTCGCCGTAGACCCCAGAAAAGATGGGAATGGCAATGACCACGTAGCTCAGGATGCTGCCCAGATAATCAAAGGTGTTGATCCCAACTGGGCACAAGCACATTGAAAGAAGACAGTGAGTTAAAGTAGAAACCTCTGTCCCAGCCAGGCCCAAGTGCTGACCCTGAGCCCAGTCAGAGGAAGAGCCGTGTTCTTGCCTCGGCCCTTTATGATGAACCAGAGCAGAAAAACCCATTTTGCAGGATAGCACAAGCACCAGGGTGAAAATCCATTTGCCAAGCAAAAAGCACTTTAGGGCAAGCCCCTGAGCAGAGAAACATCATCCAGACACACAGCTCAGGGACTGCTATGGGGCAAAAGCCACTTTGCCTGCTTGTTGCTACGCTTCAGGGGCCTGACTGACTCACAGTAAACAGGAGAGGAGGGCAAAAAGGAAGCTCTGGGGTGAGATGGTTTGCCATGACGTGTGTCTTGGGAGCACACAACAGGCAGAAAGACTTAAGATCTCATATTCCCAGAGACACTTCTGTTCAGGGTTCTCCCTACCATACGCTGCTCAGAAGCTCACTATGCTGCTGAGATCGGGAAGAGCTGTCTTTGTAGGGGTCATTTAAAGCCAAAACCTGGACTCAGTGAAAAAGGGAAAAGGGATATTTTCAGGGGACAACTATGCTTAAGGGACAGGCTCTATAGGAGAGAAGTTTCCACAGCTCCTAACCACATATATAGTCCCCAAATCTCAAGCCCTTCGCTCTTTTCTTGGCCTTTGAACACCTGCCCCACAAAAAGCCAGATTCTGGGTCCTCCACAGCTTTGCCTCTTTATGAGGCTTTCACACAACAGGATTCCCATTTAGCACTGCAGGAGGCACCCTCTGTTCACCACTGGGGTTTTCATGCACCAGCAAGAGGCAGAAGAAAACACAGCACCCACCCAACTGCTCTACCAGTAGAGTTCCCCAGCCTGTGGGCCACCACGATGGAACTACCACACACCCCACTTCACCCCACAAACTGCCCACTCACTGTATAGCCACAGCTCCTTGCCTATCAGCTCCCTCTGGGTCTTCAGCAGGCTCTGCAGCCTCCGGTCTGTGCGCATGTGCTCCACTCGCCCAGCCCTGTAAAAATAAGATTGCAACATGCCACAGACATCCCAGGACCATGGGCTTTAAAACTGAAGCTTGGAACAGGCCTGGCACCTTTGCCTCCAACTAACAAGCTCTTTATTGACCAGGAACTGAACAGCCAGGACTGCCTTCCTGAAGAGTATCATCAAGGAACTCTGGCTGAAGCAAGCAGTCCTGCAAATCTCTCCCAGAGCCCAAGGCTGCTGCTGTTGCAGCAGGAGGAGGTGAAGCCAGGCCAGACACTGTCAGCAACGCTCCAGCCTGAAGCAATACACAGCCCAGGTCAAACACAGTTCCCAAACACAGCCTGGTTGGAAAAGAGGGATGGCACTGCTACACAGCTGGAGCCAGAACGGAGAGGGCAGAGGAGACTCCAGGGGGTGCTAATCAGCCCACATGGCCTGCATGGCCAGCAGCCTCAGTCCACCTCTTCCCGTTTCCCAATCCACAGGAATGGGACAGAGGCAAGTCCTGAGCAGTACAACCCCCGGTGTGGGTACCCTAGTCCCACAACTCCCCCTTTCCCAGGGCCATCTCCATCAGTTCACCCACCACACAAGTCAGTGGTGATGTTCCAATGGCCAGGCTAAGCCAGAAGCAAGGAGACATCTCGTCTCTAAACCACCACCTTCAAGCAAGCGTGGCAGCTCCTTCTGCTGCTTTGCAAGGCCTGGGCTGCCCTCAGGTGGCAAAAGGCAGGGAGTGCTTCACATCCCACTGCAGACTCCCACCTGCCATGGAAGCTATTGCCCCTGACATCCAACACAGGCTTGTGCCTACCACACAAACCACGCTCCCATCCTGGTCTATGCAACAGAGGAGTCACTACGGCCTAAGAAGATAAGGCCAGAAGCGGTACAAAAACATGCAAATTAAGATTTTTGAAGTCTCATTCTAAAGATACTCAGTTCATAGAAAAATACATTTTCTTTCTCAAAAATGCACCTGGTTAGAATTCAGTTTGGCATTACTGCCTTACAATACAGCTCAGGTAACTACTGAGCTGCAATCTTTGCTGTCCATGTATTAGGAAAGGACAAAGCCTTGGACACAAGGAGTTAAAGATGAGAAAGGAACTGGGGACCAGAGCTATTATTCTGTTGCAGATGAGGAGAGATTGCTGTATTGGTTTCCTCTTTTCCTCCCATTCACTTCACTTTTAAAGCAAGTTTGCCAAAAGCTTAGTAACAAAAGAAGTAAAAAGGTGGCAGTGCTCTGCTTCTGTTTCTTCCTTTACCAAAACAATGGTTACGCAGTCTTAAGAGGACAAGATCCAAGCTAGAGAAGTCGAGCAACCAAAACCATCCACTCACCACATGCTCCTCCTCTTGCAGGATTCTAGGAATGCAACCTTTTAAAAAATTCCTTTCTTTTTAATTACAATGCATACCATGAAAAGGCCTGATTGTATGCCACTCAGTTAAGTTATAGTTTCACATAATGTGAAGCTTTTCTACTAAAACACTGTACTGAACCAAGACATTCTGTTTTCTGGTATAATAATCCACATTCCATTCTCTACTTAGTAATAGATAAAAAAATTCAAGATTGTGAGGGAAAGTACTGCATCTTAAATAAGGGCATGTAATTAGAGTATCTTTTCCATTACAAAAAATTATCATCAAACAGTAAGAATCAATCAGTCCACAAGAAAAAACTCAGACTTGCCAGTGCAAACCAAGATTGATTTCAGTTACTTAAAGCAGTTTCATGCCTGTCAATATAAGTTGTTACGATATCAGTGATTTTGACTCAAACACTGTGGGGACAGCACCACAATACTTGAAATGCACACACATTACAGCATGAAGGAGCCAAATACAGACCACAGGCAGGGAAGACTGGAGAGAGGACAGGTGCTACAATTCCTGGAAGAAGTGCAATTTCGCAACATGCAGGGCAAAGGCAGACTCGTGACAAGAAAGAAGCAACAACCTCCTGCCACCCCAACACAAGCTACAGCAAGTTCATGGCTCTTTTCCTGGGTTCTCAATATTTCTGTGAACCAAGCAGCAGCTCACCAGGCTTCAGAGCATCACTAAAATGGGGAGGTGCTGCCGGGCTCCCAGTTGTGTGCTCAGCTCTGGGGTGAATGGCACTGAGCAAATTCAGAGCACCAGTACAGCATTTGGAGTGTCCGGGCACAGACTGACCAAGAGGAGCAAGCAGAGGTAAGGTGGCCAGGTTGCAGCTAGCACACCCACAGAAGACAGGCAGGCTAGCAGCAGCAGGATGGAGCCAGAAGCAACATGCAACAAGTCCTCAAAGGAACCAGATGCAGTAAGACTTTGAGCAATCTTCCAGGCAAGGACCTCGCAAAACATCAGTAATGGTCTCTGAGCCAGCACCAAATCTGTATCTGCACCTGAGGATGTTAGAAGGGAGGCAAAGGAAAAACAGTTGTCTCCAGTTGCTGTGGATTATTTCTGCAGATGATGCACAGAATGCAAAAAACCAAGTGTCAGGGCTGTATGATGCTGCAGTGGAATGGAAGGGATAGAAAGCTCTGGCTGCAGACACAGAACTTGGGCTCCTTTGGGAGATATGAACACAGCAAGGATGCTCTGAATTGGGACAATCCTTTTGAGGATACAAAGAAATTAACACTACTAACCTGTAGAAAGCAGCTGGCTCTGCATTGACACGAATCTGCATGTGCTTGAACCTGTACAACCAAAAAAACATTGTATTTGTGCACAAATGCTCAGTGAATTATGCAGCCAAAACCATTCCTAGAGGAAACTTGTTTTGCATGTTAGAGCAGTGATCTGACACATCTCTTGATAGGAATACTCAACAGGCTCAGAAAGGCATCAGAAACCAAGGCTTAACACAAGGTGCCATCATTCAGGGCCAGCTCAGTGGTGTATTTGTTTGGTATCCTGCTCTCTGCACACATCTTCTTAGCCCTTGGGCTTAGTGTCTGCTGCTAGTCCAGCATCTCCACCATATAGAATCACTGTAGCCAACTGCCCTGGGCTGGGTTCCCTGTGCCACAACAGCTTATGCTGCTGTTGTCCCCGGATGCCATGAGCCCCAGAAAAAGCTAGAAAGCCCCTGCTACACACACAGCCAACCCTGCATGCAAGGGGGAGGAGGTGAGTTACAGAGCATATGGAAAGACTAGGCTGTTTTAGGAACCCAGTGAAGGCAGGGGTGAAGCAGACACCTGATTTCTGTCAGTAGATGCAGTTCACTGAACATGCATCTGCACCCAAGGAAGCTCCATGTGCAGTTTTCTTCAACACATCCCTAGCAGAAGCACCAACAATGAACAGGCAAACAGCCTGAAGACTGAACTGTGAGGCTGAACCAAGGGCATTGCCTGCCATGACACAAGGCTGTGAATGGTTAGCAGGAGCTCAGTACACTGACTTTGAGGCACCATTGCACAGGTAGCCTTCTCTGAGTGTGGGGAAAGTCACAGACAAGAGAAGTAGCTACATACACAGCACTGAATGGGGACAAAAAAGAAGCCTTCACAGGAGCTACCAATGGGCAGTGAAAACACAGCTCTGCTGGGACTCACCTGAAATCCCCCTCCAGTTTTTCCTGCTGCACAAGTTTAGACACAATTGGGCTCATCAACACTTTGTTAACCATCGTCCCAATGACGAAATACCCGAAGATGCTCACTGGGCCTAGCCAGCCTGTGCTACAGAGGAGAAAGAGAAGTCAGCTAATAATCCAAGCAAAAGGACACTCCCATACCATTAGGTTCAAGCAGTCAGAGCCCTCAGCTGTCACCTCTCTTGGCTTTCACAGAAGTCTCGGGGCCAACATTGCACATCCCAGCATCCCCGAGGCAGAATTCTCTTCAGACTGTAGAGATCACTTACCCATGTGTACAAGTATCTGTCTGGGGAGTTGTAACATAGGTGGCAGGCTCCAAAAAAATAACACAGAAAAGAGGCATGCAAGCAGGACCAGGACACATCCTTACCTATGAAAGCACTGGTATGTGTAGTAGGCCAGCGTGAAGGGCGAGATGACAAGCTTGCTGGCCATGGAGCTGAGCTGCCTGCAGAACCTCTCCACATCCTGGCTGATGCGCTGGTCCCTGCTCAACACAAAGAGCCATTGACACTGTTAGAGCCCAGAAGCAAACAAAGAGCCAGTACTAAATCCCTAACAGGGCACAAACCAGGCTGTTTCATTGCATGAACGTAGGAGAGGGTGCAGGTGAACAACCTTGCCTGGGAAGGAGCTGCAGCTCCCCCACAGGAGACCATTTTCATGGCCCAGCAGGACCCATGGGCCTTCCTAGCACCCAGCAAGAACAGCTCTTGCCATTGCTTTCACCCTGTTCCTTGTATTTATCCCTGGTTCCACTTTCAACAACATTATTTAACAGTTGTGCTGAAGGTCTCTGCATCATTATCCTTTACTCCTCTCCTGGAACAACCCCCATACTATGAAAAACTACTGACTCTCCCCCTAACCTTTAGTACTGGGCTGAGATGCCATCAGACCCACCAAGACAGGCTAGGGCACAGAACAGGCCTTCACCAGCTGTTGGATATTTGCAAACACTTCCATCAAAGCTACCCTTCCACAGTAGCTGGTCCCTTGGCTCTGAATGGAGTGCCTCTGGTCCCTTTGCTGCAAGGAAGTGCTTCCATCCACCCCAGCCCCCAAGAGCAGGAAGCAGCACACCAAGCTTTCTCACCTCACTAGCAGCAGGCACGTAGGTGACAGACCCTCAAATCCCATCTATCCCACTGCTGAGCTGGAGTTGCACTTGGGGTAACTAGGAAGAATTTCAGTATATTTACTCCCTCAGCACTTCATCTGTCCAGAGCACATGGATGAGGGCTTCAGCCTGCTGTGCTAAGCTCCAGTGGAAAGGCCATAACTGAATGCTGGAGTCCAGAATGAAGAGCAAGGATGGACTCCTGGTTAGTCTCAGTGCAGATAAAACCACAAGGACATTAATTTCTCAACACTTTAGCAGTTCAGGAACAGCAATTGATATAATTCTGGGGCAGCTCTCACCCTGACTAACCTTACAGTCATAATTTTTCCTTTTCCTCAGGTTGTAATTATTCCCATAAAATTGTAACTTAAATTGTGCTATAGTCTCATAGGAGGATATTGCTTTTTACAAGCTATTAAGCAACATGTAATGAAAACACATGAAACACATGAAAGCATCAACTCAAATGCCCTGCTAGGTGCTGAAAGTGTATGACACTCAGAAACCACTCTTCATTCCTTTGAAGTGGATGATTCCATGTATTTAATACTCAGTATGGTTTGCACTGCATAATGGGTGGTCTCTTTGTTGCTCTAACTTGTTCTCTAAGTACTTGGTGCAGGAAAAAAACTCTTGTCAAGGAATTGCAAAATTAAGAGAATTTTTGCAATGGCACCAAAAACACACTAAACAGCAAGACTGAATGTTGGAGCAGAAGCAAGGTGTAATGAGAAATACTCCACAGTAATCCCACACATTTGGTCTGCAAAGGTCAGGAGAGCTGTCTCTTTTGCTGCAGAGCAGACTGACCCAGTTGTCTCCTACGTTTCACTGCACAATGTGAACATGTTCCCTAGTTAAAAATAAACCTGAGCAGAACAATCATGTGCTGAGGGACCTCTGTCCTCTGCTTCCCCTCCCATCCCCAAAGAAAAAGACAGGCATGCAGGAGCTTCTGGCTTCAATGTGCTGCACTGCCTGGGAAGTGTTGCATGCCCTGGTGACAGACATGGCTTTTTAACCTCTCCTTGCAACTCCAAACCACTGCAAAACACTGTCAGAAACGAACATCTAATGATAGGGGGAGTAAACCCAACCGCAACCTGAAAGTGCATCAGCTTGATGATGATCACCTACTGCCAAACATGTACAGCTGTTTGACCCAAGCTGAGCCCTCTCTCCTTGCTTGCTGCTCCCCTTTAGATACCCAGCACATCTTTTTGCAGTAGCCACACAAACCACCCTGCTCTGCAATGAAGAAGCAAGAACAGGCAGCCAGGAGCAACAGGCAGAAAAGTGCAGAGGCTGCTTCAGTTCCTTGAAGTTACGACTATTAGCAAGAGTTAGGAGTCCCTGCAAGACAGCAATTTTTCCCCAGGACCCTGGGCATGGTCTCCTCTGGTGCCATCAGCATGGGAAATGGCACCAGTGCAGTGACTAGATCAGAGGTGCCCACTCCAGCAGAGGAGAGCTTGGACGCCCAAAACAGCTGTATAACACCACATAATTTGGAAAATGTTACGTCTTGATTTCTAGTTTTTCAGCCAGTATTTAATAATAACTGTAAATTCTGGAGGGGGAAAAAAGGCTTCTACACTGGGATTAGCTCAGTTGGTTAAAGCATGGTGCTAATAACACCATGGGTTCAATCCCTGTGTGGGCCATTCACTTAAAGACTTGGACTCAATGATCCATGTGGGTCTGCTCCAACTAAGAATATTTTGTGATTCTGTGACCTCTCACATGATGTCTGATGTAGGATCTTTAGCTCTTCACAGTGCACAACCATGACAGCAGTGCCCTGTGTGCGAGGACAAGCTGGAAGGCCAAGGTCCACACACAGCTGTGAAGAAAGGCATTCGACCTTTGCTGCACAGCCCAGGGAGATCAACAGCTCTGCAGTAAGCAAGACAGTGCACAAAGTACACTGGAGAGGGACCTCTCAGGGCTGGGGGGACTGGGATCTGCAAGGAGATACTGAATCCTCCTCTTCTTATATTTCCAGTCACCCCTGACACTTCCTTCCTAAGAACAGGAAAGGTAAATGCGGCCCTCATACAGTGCAAAACAAAGTCCTTCCTGGATGTGGCTCTTATGGGTTATTAAACCACTAAAAAACCAACTGAACTGTGCTCAGCTGCACATTCTGGTGTTTGAAGTTCAAGCAGAACAGGGACTGTCCTAATGCACTGGCTGCATGAAGGTAAGGAGAAGCACTGCTAACTCCAGCCAGGCCCTCTGCAACATCACACAGTGTCAAGGGTTGAGTTTGCAGACAGCATGTTTTATAGCAGCACTAGATCCCTGTTCTGATGGGCATCCATTTTCCCTGCAACTGAAACATCCTGCCGCTAAAACCGCCATGACCGCCAGTCACAGGAATTCCCAGCAACAGGTATCATCTCCCACCAGGGCAGAAGAGGGTGCCTAGATTTGTGCCTAGATGGTAAAAGTTTCTAGGGCTCAAGCCCCTACCCAGAGACACAGAGAAGTCTGAAAAGGTGCGCAGCAGCCCTGGAGAAGCCAAGCAAGATACTGAAAGAAGCCGCCGGCAGCCTACGGGTTATCGATGTCTTCACGCAGCACGTGCAGGCTGTAGTAGACCTGGCCTTGGAAGTAGCAGCTGTGGAGGTATTCAGTGAGGGATTTCCTCCAGTTGACATACATCATGTCGCAGATAAACTGGTCGAAACTTTTTAGCTGGAACGAGGGAAAAGAGATGGATGGGAAGAGATAAGTGAGAACAAACATTTTTCAAAATGAAATAAAAACTAGCAGTTTGTACTAGTGATCCACCTCACACCTAACGGGGCATGGGCACACTTGAATCCTTTGTGACCAGGATCATGCCAGGAGCCATGGGCAGCTTTCCCTTCCTCTCCCAAGACACGTGAGCCTCTGGTCTTACCGTGGAGTTCACAATGATCAGAGTCACGGCAACGGCAGTCAATGTTTTGAATCCGGAGAAGTCTTTGTTCCCTAGCACCTCATAGTACTGGCTGGGGATGACGCCGACCTGGTAAATGACCAGCTGCTCTGGAGGAGAAAGGCAAGCAGGGGAAGGAATTGAAGGACAGCGGTGACAAGGCAAAGTGGGGGACCCCAGGGAGCAGACGTGGGGTGCAGCCCTCCGTCCCCACCACCCAGGCTCACCCAGCAAAGCGACACCGAGCAGCGTCAGGAACATGAGGGTGCTCGGGGAGGGCNATCCCGGCGGGCCGCCCCGGGGCCGTGGGTGCGTCCTTCACCTCCTCCCCGCCCGCCTGCTCACAGAGACGGACCGTGGTGCCGGGCAGGGTTCAGGGCCGAGCCACAGGCCGCACGGCCGGAGAACCCGGGCACTAATGCTTCTTCTCCCTAGGGAGAAGCTAGGGAACAGCTCCAGGAAGGAGCTGGACAAGCACGAAATGAGCCCTCTGGAGATGCCAGTGGCTGAGGGCAGCAGGTATTGCCCACCTGTCATAGGGGAGACGAGAAAGTACCAATACTGATTCTGCACATTTGGGTTATTTTGGGGTGGGCAGTGAAGTTTCAGGTTGCTTCCAAAGGGCAAACAACTTGCAGTGGCCATTGCAGGGGATTTCTCAAGCCGGGCATTTGGGATTAGGCAGTGATCCCCAGCGCCATGGTGAATGCCAGTGTGTGCCCCCCGCCCTGCTGCAGGAACGGGAACGGAGCAGTGCGAAACCCCAGGCAGAGGGAGGGACGGCAAGAAAACAGCAGTGAGCTGTGTCAGTGAATGGACCCTCTCTGGCTTCTCAGGGACCCCAATTTCAATACAGAAACCAACCCTCTTCCTTTTTTTTTTTTTTTTTTTTTTTTTTTTTTTTTTTTAGATTTGGGCTGGAATCTGGTTTCATAACCCAAAACTCTTGAGTTACGAAATATTTCAGAACAAGTAAATTTCTGGACAAGTGGTGATAAGAGATGAGAGATCCTACGAGCTGTCATGCCTTCCTTACTCGTGTGTCTCTCACCTGCCATCCTGTTGATGCCATTTCTTCTGCAGAGCCCTTGGGCTTCTGCACGTACCCTGTGGGTCCCGCTTCCCATAGTGCCTTTTTCTTCTGCCAGTTCTCTGCCTCCCAGCCCTCTTTCTCTTCCTTCATCCTCATCTCCTTCATCTTCTGCTCTGCTGCTACCTGGTCAGTGGTCCAGATAATTCATACTTCACACTTCACAAAATTAGTGTATATGCTCTCAGGGATGAAAGAAGACACATCAGGGTGTTTCCTCAGCAAATGGCCTTGTCTCTAAGCCGTGCCCCTTCCTCCTCACCCTCATCTCCCTTCTCTCAGCCCTCTTCCTGATGGAATTCACAATGCTATCAGTCATACCTAAAGGTTAAGCTCCAGAGGGCAGAGATCAGCCCTCTGAAAACCTGACCTCACTGATGACTAACTTCTATGTTAAAAGAATCATGGGGGGTTTTTTTCTCAGCTGTTGCATCAGACCTGGGTGATGGTTGCTCCTAGGCAGTCACATCTTCTCATGGGGCAGTACTGCAGCTGTGTGTGTCACCTTGTCAGTAGCTACCGGCACTGAACTGACTCCTTTGCTCTGTTGTCCACTTTATGAGGAGGGGATATTCCTTCCGTTCCCTCCTCGACTGATGAAATGGCTTTCCAGCACCGGGGGAGTCAGAGGATCTAACACAGATTTGAGATGGCCACAACTGTCTATCCCAAGCCCTTCCTCCTACTTCTTCCTTCTCCCTGCCCTTTGTTCTGTCACTGGCACCCCACGACCACCACCTGATAAGGTTCACGCTGTGAGCTCCCTTCGCTGTATCAGCTTCAGGATTTTTCCTGGGAACCCTCCTAAGGCAGCCAAGATCAAGAACAAAAGAGAAGTGCTTTCTCGGTGCCTCTCCATCCCCCCTCCGAGGCTGTGCCCTAGACACTCAGCTGCTGTCAGCACAGAAACATTTACATCTTTTACAGCACTCCGGCTCTACTTCTCACGTTTCTCCCCCAGCAAACACCATGGCCATTTCAGTGTGTGCCTGGGGGCAGGGCTTGGGAAAGGACTGGGGAATCACAACTTGAGCAGAGTTTTATGGGTCTGTTTGCACTGAAGGGCCATATCTCAGCTCCCTGGCTAGCTACAGACCCAAGAGAAACCCCCTCTGCATTGCTAACCTGTCACCAAAGTGTATGCCATGAATCCAGGAAAGCAAGAGCTGGGCCTGGCTTGCTAGGTCCTGGGCTCCTTGAGGCAGCGCAAGTTAATTCCTTGTGGTGTTTAACCACAGCCCCATCTGCTCCTGCTTGCTAGGTGTGAAACATCCCATCCCCCATCCTCCCCTGCCTGCTGTTCCATGCATTTTTGCCCTGCCCTGGACCAGTGAGGGAAGCCAGATCCTGCATCCCTGGCCTCCCAGCCCCTGCCTCACGTCGTTCCCCAGTGCCCCTCTATATTTCCATTTCTCTGTGGTCCCTCTCTGCCTGCTGGCCTGTAGCTGGGATGTAGGGAGAAGCCTGACAAACCCATCTTTCACTGCCTTCGTGGGGTAAGTGGTCCTGGGTGTTCTCTGAAGTAAGCAGCAGCTTCTGTCATCACAGAAAGAAACACAAAACTGCAGCCTTGACTCTGTAGCTTGCTTTCCCTCATTCCCAGGTCTTTCTTAATGCTGCTGGCTTTGTGTGATGTTGCGTAATGAAGCACTGCCAGAAGATTATCCCCTTCCTGGGCTTTCCAAAACTAAATCCACCATTTCCTGCCCATGTTTTCAATTTCCAGTCTCCTCATAGGTACCTGTCCTCACTGGAGCTTGCAGCTTCTTCAGTGTGGGATCACCTACAAGCTTTAGCCCTCTGTCAGATCATTAGTAAAGAAAGGGTAATGAAAACTCCCGTCCTGGGTGTCAGCTCTGTCTATATTACGGTGTGAATTAAACCAGCTAATTTCCAGCTGGATCAGCAAGCTGAACGGACTGTCAGAGTCCCTCACACTCCTGTGCCACCCCAAAGCAGAGGGTGGGAACGGGAAACCGAGGGGGAGCAAACAGCACAGGCCAGGCTCAGCATGGCTTAAACCTCCATGGAGCCGCACCACGGGCTCCTGCTGTGAGATCTTAATGATTCTGCCTTTTCCTTCTCCACACTCTGTGTCTTAATTAGCCTTTCCCCCTCCTGTGGGCCAAACTGCTCTGCTTTCTTTTCAATCCTCCTTCCTTGTGCTTTGCCTCTAACAGTGTCTTTCTACTGTACACTTCAAAGGCTTTGCTTGCTGCATCTCCCCCATGCTGGCATTGGCTGGTAACACCCCCAAAGCAGGCCAGGTCTGCCATGAACTCATAGTCATTGAAACGGTTCCGGGCCCTTTGGATCTGGGTAAGAAGCAGGCATGGGGGAGGAGAGCTCAAGGATTTTCAGCATTTCACCCATGTGAAAAATTATTAGTAACACAGAAAAAAAAAAGTTGGGGAAGGGACCCCTCCTCCCCCCACCCTCCCCAGAGGAGAGCCCGCTGAGGGCAGAGTGCTTTTATGTGCAAGTGGGAGGGAAGGAGAGTGTTAGGGCTTCAGAGGGAAATGCTTTGATCTTGACTTTGAATCTCCTTCAGTTCCCAGCTCTCCCCCACCCTCCCACCTATGGCCAGGACCACAGGATGCGGCCAGGACTCCTAATTCTTGCTCAGTGCTGTGGTACTTCACTTGCTTCTTCACATTGAATTTCCTCCTGTGAACCTGGGAGCCTCGCAGAGGCCTCATGGAGCAAGAGCACAGTGCCAACACCAAGTTCAAACTTTCCCTCCTGTCTCACAGAATGGGAAGAAAAAGGGAGCCCAGCCAGCCAGAAACCAGAAGGGAAAAGAGCCCCAAGCTGAGCAGAGATGAATTGGAGATGGGACCTACCATCAGGGCTCTGGTCCCCCAGGGCAGGGGGCAGGCAGACCTGGCTCTCCTGTGCACTCCTGATGCATTAGACTGGTTAGTGCTGAACATGACCCAGAAGATGAACTGGGAAGCAGTAACCATTAGGAGCGGGACAGGGAGTGGCTCTTAGGAGACAGCACTGATGTCATCTGATCCCACAAAGAGTTATTTTAAGTTGGAGAGAGGAGAACAGTAATGAGAGCCCTTGGTGTTCTCTGCAGAATGGGAGGGAGGTGGCACTGAGGGGTGCTGGAGGATGGGGAACAACCCTGAGTTCTGATTAGAGGACAATAGGGTGTGGGAGAGACTTAAAGGCCTCCAGTCTCTTGTCCAAGATGGGATCTAATGTGTAGGCCAGTTCCCCACTTCCCCTGGGAGATTAAACTCCCGACTGGGCCTTGCCCTTACACTGTCTTAAAATTCAGGCCAAATACTTCTGCTGTCTGCGTTGCCCATTTTTTTCTCAGTTGAAGTCACTCCTGTTAACCACTCTCCCTTGGTGAGGTTGATGCACTTGGATATCCCTGCCTGCCAGTTCTCACTTCAGCACCACTAAATAGATTCTTTCTTCACATAATCTTGTATTTATAATTCAATCACTCCAGCTCTGCTACTCCTGGCTGAAAACTTCCTATAGTTTGTTACTTTCCCTCTCAGTATGATGTGAGCAGACCTGTCTGCCAGTGTCCAGCACTGTCCCAGGCATGCGCAGACTGGAGGGTGCCTCACAGGACTTCTCTGCAGAGCCCAACAGTTGGTCTCTCTGAGCATCCCTTTAAGGGCTCCAGCACAGGCTTGAGACAGTGGGTTCAAAGGTGGTTTCAGGGCTGGGAATGAGAAGTCCCAGATAATGTGAATGCCAAAACAGGCACTGTAAACAAGTTAGTACAATAATTGGGGTGGACTCCATGCTTTCCAGGTCCCTCTTGGGCAAAATCGCACCAGAACCACTTGACCTTCCTTCTCCCTAAGACTGGTAGGCATATTGCAGCTGCAGCAACCCCATTTCTGTTGTCAATTCAGGCTGCAAGCTCTGCTCATTGCTCTTTCCTTGTGGAGCAATGCCAGGCACAGGAGAGAAAGCCAACCAAGACAGTAGACACTTAGGACTCTCCTAGAAGCTCCCATGCTCTCATTTCCATCAGCTCTGCAACAGTCCCAGCTCCCCTGACTTCCCAGAGAGATTCAAATTCTGCATCTGGAGGGAGAAAGGTGGGGAAAACAGAAGCCAGGGTACCAGGAATGGCTTCAAGAGGATGGACATGTCAATTTAGCCCATGTGTAGATCATAAATGGATCATAAAGTAGTGTGGGTCAACCTTTTCCAGCTACAGAGGTGTTTTTGGCAACTGATCCACAGTCTGACCTGCCCCGAATGGCATTTGGCTGCCCAGGTGTTTCAGTTATATCCCATCCTACCTGAATAGTCTCATCTGGTCCACCCATGGACAGCCCTACAGTAGGTAGGGTGCTCTGACTCCCTCCACTCCTGGAGGTCCCCTAGCTGGGACTGGGGAACTTTCCTGACGGGGTGGATAGCTGAGTGTTCAAATGTTGTCCCCATGTGTGTCACGGTGGTATTACAGTGGATTACAGTGACAGAACGAGAGCAAGCCCTATCTTATTATACAAGAACTCAGCACCAAGTCCTTGAGACATCCTTCCTCATGAGGTTCAAGCCAACAAGAATTCTATCTGCTGAACAAAGAGGTTGCTCTTGACGTGGGAGAAGACTCCGTCCCCAAATTTGGAGCAGTAAAACCTGCCTTACAGCAGGTTTGGTAACATGGTGCCCAGAGACCCCCCACAGCTGGACATCTCTGCACCTTTTCTCTGAGCCTTGTCTGGGAGAGAATGGGCTGCAAGCAGGCAGGTTAAAAAACAACAGACAGAAAAGCTTCTGGCAGCCGTAGCTAAACTGCAAACGGCTCCGTGGTTGTAATGCTGAAGCATCCTGCACCAAAGCAGGAAGCACTCTGGTCCCCCACTGAACTCCTCCAAGGAACAGAAAAATGCTAACTACTTGTTTATAAGTTGGAAGCGGGTGTGTGCAGTCATCTGCATAACAGAACTGCCCAAGCTGTCTCTTTGTGTGTTTTCCAGCTCCTATGTTAATCACTGACCCTGCTGACTCCGGCATTTACCAGTGTCTCACTGCCCTGTGAGCACCGCTTTGCATTTGCAACCGAAGAAGTTGAAAGGATGAAGGATGAGAAGGGAAGCTCAGCAGCTGTGGATATGAACACCAGCCTGCCAGAGGGGAAAAGAGCCAGGACTGGACAGGTTGATAGTGAGAGTGGAGCTGGCTTTGAAAGATTGTCTGAAGGGGATAAAGCTCACCAGGGAATGGTTTAGGTCTCTCTTCCTTGCACTGTAGCTTCACTGTGTCCAGTGAGAGTGACCCTGTGAGTCCTGAAGGCTGGGGTTCAGTGTCACCCGGGGTGGTGACTCCTAACTGAGGCTGGGAGGACTCTTTAGCAGCCAGTCCACAGCTTCCAGGGAGCCCTTTCCTGCTGTCAAACCCTCCTTGCCTGGCCTCCCCCTGCATTCCTGGGATCAAATGTGAGACAAGAGAAGTGGGGAAAAATGCTCTGGGATATGCGCTTCTAGGCAGTGAAGGTATGCCTTGATTTGTGCAGCAGTGCTTGCCACTGGACAAAGGTGGAAGGCAGCAGGAGAGGGATCTGGGCACACTTACCGTTTGAAATGTCTGTGTTTAGTTTCTTCCTGAATTGCACAAGAATCCTATACATGGTGTCTCCGTGAGCCCTCCTGCTCTCTCGTTGCCAAATGCTGCAGCAGAAATGAGTGCCACAGTGAGGTTCCCCAAGGGCAGTGACATGTGGGGCAGGAAGCCCTTGCTGTCTCTGGCATCAGGAGTTACTTTGTGCCCCTCATTGGATTTGGGGCCATTGTGGCAGGTTTCGGGCTGGTCCCCAGGGATAGGCTGGAACTAGATACTGCCTGCAGCCAGAGGGGGACAAGAAGCACTGACACAGTTAGCAAAGGTCCCAACTCTTCCCTCTTGACCGAACTATGACCCCTGACATTAAAATGCACCCATGACTCACACCCCAGACCAGATAGGCTCCTTGGGTTCCTGTTTTGGGGTGCTGTAGGTTGGGAGGAGACAGGTTCTGGAGGAAGCTCTAGAATTCTGGACATGTGAAGAGGCCATGGGGTGGAGCTGGTGTTGACAACTTAGCAATGCTGGAGCGAGGTGCCTGATGCGGCTGTTTGCACAACCTCACGTGATGCCCAAGGGACAGGATGAACCCACTGTGAGAGCGGGAGTTAAGGAGGGGGACCTCGGCCCTGAGATTAGGCTAAGGAGGCAGCAGGGCAGAGATAATAGGGAGAAACACAGCTTCACCGAGGGTCCAGGCACCAGCAGGCAGATGTAAGGCGCTCCAGGAGGCTGCCCAGAGCTGAGGACAGGGAAAAGGTTTCTGTCGTTTGGCTGCCTCCCACAGACAAACGAGACGGTTTTGACGAGCAGCTGTGTCTGCCTTAGGAGCCCAAGGACCCAGCCAGCCTGGCTTTGCTGGTGAAAGGGCACTGCTTGGGAAGGACAGAGGAAAGGGCATCTCCTAGCTAGCAGGACAGAAGGACAGTGACCTTGTCAGGAGTGAGTGGGGAGAGGGAGCAGACACATATGCAGGCTGTGCCAACCCTTGGGCTGCAGTGACGCTCACCTGGGAGCTGCCTGCTCCCCGTGGGACACGATGGATGCCCCGCGCAGGCGCCCAGCTCCCACCCCGTGGCCCCAGTGGGCTCTGCCACTCGCCATGGGGTTGCAAGCCCGGGCGGGGTGTGGGGCAGGAGGATGCTTTGGGGCGCAGGGTGCCCGGGCGCTCCCGGGCGCAGCGGGGCAGGGCGGCCGGAGGCGGCGGGCCCTTTAAGTGCGGCGGCGGCGGCACAATGGCCATTATCACTTTAGCTTTGGAAGTGACCCCCNTGCCGCTTCCTGCCGCCGCCCTTAAAGGTGCGGGCCGGCCCAGGGTGCGGGTGGGGCGTGATTTGACCCGCGGAGTCAGGTGAGTGTGGAGCCGTGCTGGGCGCCGTCGGGGCCGCGGCTCCTCGCCATCCCTTCCAAGCCCGCGGGCTGTCCCGCTGAGGCGGCACCTTCCTTGGGCGGGCGGGCGTCCAGTCCCGTTCTGCCCTCGGTCTCCGCTCGGCAGCTGCCTGGGCACCGGCGGCCTCTCCCCTGGCCCGGGGCTGTGAGTCCCTTTGTCTCCTGGCGAGGGGAGCGGCCGCCCGTGCTCCCACCCGGGGTGCGGGGCTGTCCCCGTCGCGGGGCAGCCGCACGGAGCCACCTCCGCCGCCTTCGGGAGAGGCGTGAGCAGCCGCGGGTGCGTGGGGCGTCTGTCAGGCGCCGCCCGCACCCGAGCGCTCAGTGCCCCCGCCCGAGGGGCGGACGAAGCCGGACTTGGCTGCCGCGCTCGGCCTAGGTTAAGGCGGGTCTGAGGCTTTTCCCTCTCCCGGTGAGCGATGTCCCCGTTCGTGAGCTTCGGTGGACGTGTGGGTGTTGGCAGATGGAGCAGGCTTCCTGCTGCCTTAGCTGCTCACCCCCTGGAGCTCCACCGGTGATATTTCGAGCCTAGACGGCTTCTGGAGACTACCACTTCTGTGCTCCTGCTGTACGGTCCCGGTAGTTCAAATATCTTCTCTCAAATGAGAGCCTTTACTACTGGGGTGGCTGGGAAGCGAGACACTTAACCGAGGTGGGCTGGTGTGCGTGGACACCCCTGCTCCTGTGAGGTACCGGGGGTCCTGGGCAGTTGGGGCTGAAGTCTCTTGGATTCCTGCTGGTGGGAGCATTTTTGGGACTGGCTGGGGGAACTTGCGCTACTGGATGCCACCAGCTCATCAGTTTAGGTGAGGGAATGTGACCTGCAACTGTTTCCTTATCTGTTACAATGCAAAAGCGGCCAGGTTAGGTAAAACCTTTATCAGCTGCGAAAGCTGTCTTCGTTATTTCTCGGTGCTGAGGTGGTTTAGTGAACACTTGTCTGTCGTGTTCAGCGTGCTTCCCTGGGGGTGTGCAGGGAGAAATGTTCCCTTTGCATCAGGTCCTCTGTGTTGAGAGCTGCTGGCTTTGATCTGGCCATGAACCAAGCCCCCCAGCTTGTCTGACTTCTGCTTCTGATTTACCCAAGACCCTCTCCACCTGCCTCAGGAGCTCCCCGCTGCTGATTCAGCTGTGGGTTTTGCCTTAGGATTGCTCTGGGCAGCAGGAGCTGACAGTGACATTGAGGCTGTGGATTTATTGCTGAAGAAAAAGATTAATGGCCATTAAGCTCTGCCTCCAGCTCTCCCTCTCTCTATCTCCCCCAGTCTATAAGGGGGTGGGAAATGCCCACTAGGACAGAAATACCAGGGCTGTTGCTGATGCTCTCTAGCCTATGTCAACTATGTCCTCACCCTCTCCAGGGTAAAAAAAGTCTGTCTTGGCTTTCCGGGCTCTTCTGGTAAGACAGTGCTCTGCAGGCCTTGGCTGTGGCAGGGGGAGGTGGTGGCCCCTAAAGGGTTTGACAGCACACAGAGAGGGAGGACTTGGGCTCTGTCAGCTCTGTAGTTGTCTTGAGTGGTGCCTTTGCTTCAGCTTCTCGAGCACATGTCACTCAACATAGGCTTAGTCAAAATTTCTATAAACTACTGTAAATTTCTACCAACTTCTAGGAAAATAACAATGCAGATCTGACCTGACAACTCCATACTTTCTCAGACCAGGATTTTAGGACTAGTTTATCTTCCCTTCTTCACAGCTGTGTGCATTCTCCTGTGTTTGTCTCTAGTAGCTGATGCCCTACAGCTGTGGGAGCATCTGTAAGAACGTTCTGGCCTCTGACATGCAGGAGATCATGGAGGAGTTTGGAGCAGGGGAGGGGATTCAATTGGTGACTACCTGTGATCTGGTTAAAGGCAAGGGGCAGCGGCATGGAGGCTCCTTGTGATGGAGAGCTTGTATGTGTCCGTGTGATTCTGTGGCACCTCATGTCCTTTGCGGTTTGGTTGTAGTCAGGGGCCATAGATGCTACAGCAATAATAACCTTACCTGCAGCAGGGCTGAAAATTGGGAGAGTTCAGGCAGGACGTCTGCTTTACTGTAGAGCTGCTGCTTTTCCTGCCTCTGCTGTTCCTCATGTTCCCACAGAGCTGTGAGTGCATAGGGATACCTATGAAGTGTTGAGAGAAGGTGGGCTCTGGCTGGGATGTGAATTGAGCAGGCTGTGAAGTGATGCTGTACCTATTAGGCATGAGATATCAGAATGAAGCTTAGGAGAAAATGGAGGAGATTTGGCTTCTTATTTCAGTGAAATGTTGTAGTCCCTGGGAGAAAACTGGCCCAAGAGGGAGAGAGTAGGCTGGCTGGGGAGAGGCCTGGGCTGGCTGGTAGTGAAAGGATGCTGAAGAGGGCTACACTGATGAAGCTGGAGCTAAGAGCTGTGCAGCCATCATGAAAACCCCTGGAGTGATGGGGACAGAAACATGTAGCTATCCATGTGTCCAAAAGTTGGACAAAGAGGGCAGTGCAGGTTTGACCCTTTGTATTTTGTGAGTGGGAATTGGCATGCAGAGGGAGGTGTGACAGGACTGGGACCGGCTCAGGCAGGGAGGAGCACTCCGTACAGACTCTGAAATACCCACTCAGTGCTTGCACTCTGCCTGTGCTTTTGCCTCCTGCCTGGTAGCTCATCTAGGAGAAGCCCTCCTTTTGTGTTTTCTCCTTGGCTGGTGGCGTGTGTCTGCTGAGCAGCAAGTGACATCTAGTGTCAGCTCAGGCAGCAGTAGCCGTGGCTTGGGCTGACTCTGTCACTTCCGTCCCAGGTTCTGTGACAGTTTTTGGTGCATACAATGGGTGCAGCTGCAGGGCCCTGCTCTGAGGGAGGGGGCAAGCTGCTTGCCCCTTCTTCTGTTGAGCTCGAACAGCTTGAGCCAGGTGCATCCATGTGCCCACACAGTGTGGTTCTGTCACAGGTCCTTTCCTGCAGAGATGACAAATGTTTTCCCTTTGAGGGAAACTCTTCTCCCTGGGTGCTGATAGGGGAGTAGTAAAATGGAAATGATGGAACTACTAGTGGGAGAGGTGGGTGGAGGGGTGATGCCAGGCATGCAGTGGTGGGAGGTGACCTGGCTTCCTGCCCCATGGGTGCAGTCACTCCTTAATTTCACTTAAAACAGGTGGAGGGAGGCTCTGTGCCTTATGTGCTGCCCACAGGAGGTCACTGGTGAGCAAGCTGAGCCAATGTCCCATTCCCAGGTCTGCCTGGTGAGGACCAAGTCTTCCTCCTTTGTCCTTGGAATGTGCGTGGTGGCCTTTCCTCCACCTTTTTCCTCCATCTTGTCCTTTGGGCAGGAGCTGGACCTGGAGGCCAGGCTGCTGCCAGTCTGGAGTGTGCACTGTCTTCATCTCCAGTGACTTCTTTCTTTTTGCCATCCTTCAGGATGATCCAGAGGCACCAGCTGGTGCAGTCTGTGCTGCAGGAGCTACAGGAAGCCACTGAATGCTTTGGCCTGGAGGGCCTCACCAGTGCTGCACTGGAGGCAGAGAGGACCTTGTCATCTTTCTCCCTGCCTGGCTATTGTGGGAGTCAATTCCAAGAGGAGCTGGAGGTTGACCGGGTAGCCAGGAGCCTCTATCCTGAGGATGCCCCAAGTAACATGCTGCCTCTGGTTTGCAAAGGTGAGGGAAACCGCCTCTTTGAGGCTGCCAGTGTGCTGCTCTGGGGCAACCCCAGCCTCAGCCTGGAGCTGCAGGTCCGTACTGTGGTGGAGATGCTGCTGCACAAGCAATACTACTTGAATGGCATGATTGATTCCAAAGTGATGCTGCAGGCTGCCCGCTACTCTCTCTGCACCGAGGAGACCCCAGAGATGACCAGCCTCCCCATGGCTATCCTGGAAGCCATCTTTGACGCTGATATCAAAGCTACCTGTTTTCCTGGCACCTTTGCCAACATGTGGCATGTCTATGCTCTTGCCTCAGTACTGCAGTGTAACATCTACTCCATCTATCCCATGAGCAACTTGAAGATCCGACCCTATTTCAACCGGCTCATCCGGCCCAGGAAGTGTGGCCCACGAACCTCCACGCTACACATCATGTGGTCCGGGCAGCAGCTCTCCCGGCAGGTCTTCAAAGCGCAGTACTTTGTGGCTGTGGTTGGCCTGGAGGAGCTGGAACCCACGATATCTTCACCAGAGCCTCCTGTCCAGCCCATGAAGACCCTTGAGCTGCTGAACAGTGACCCCCAGTTAACCTACTCCAACCTGCGTGACCGCTACAGCATTACCAAGAGCACCTTCTACCGCTGGAAGCGCCAGTCTCGGGAACACCGGCAGAAAGCGGCTGCCAGGTTTGCAGCTAAACACTTCCTCCAGTCCTGCTTTCAGGAGGGCAATATAATCCCCCTCCAGCACTTCCGACAAATGTTTCCAGAAATCTCCCGATCTACATACTATGCCTGGAAGCATGAGATGCAGAGCATGGTCAATGGTGATGTCGCTGCTCTGTCTGAGGCCCACAGATTGCAGGAGCTTCACAGGGTTGTCCCAAAAAAGGCTGATGTGAATGAGCCAGCAAATCCACAGGGGAGCTTAAAATCCTCAAGTCCTTCTCTAGATCCTATTCAAGCAGGAATCTTTATGCAAGGAGCCAAATCCTACCTGGAGAAATGTATTTCCATGAACACTCTGGTGCCTTACAGATGTTTCAAACGCAGCTTCCCTGGCATCTCCAGGTCCACTTACTATAACTGGCGAAGAAAAGCAATCAAGGAGAACCCCAACTTCAAACACCCCCAGTCACCCTTGGATAACCAGAAAGCTATAGCTATAGGAAAGCCATTCCTGCAGTTGAAGCCAAGCAGCGTGCCTGTTAGGAAGAGACGGAATGGAGACCGACCAACACCCAGGAGTCTCCTGCAGCTCCAGCCTTCTCTGTGCTGGAGAAAGCAGCTGCGAGATGTGGCCAGGAGGCAGGTCCAGCAATGGCAGCTGCCATTCTGCAAGTACCGCCTGCGCTATCCATCTCTCTCCTCCACAGCCTACTGGTTTTGGAAAGGCAGTGGCCAGGCCATTTGGCAGCATCGCCTGCCCTGGAGCAACTCCAGCCTGCCATTGAACCGTGTGGCTTCCCTGGCACCTCCAAGAGCGGAGCCAGGCCTCAAACCGCAGTGCCATTTGGAGGCAGCCACCAAGCACATAGATAAGCCAGTGCCTGCTGTGCCGTGCAACACCACCCTTTCAGGCTATGCCATGTCAGAGAGAGCCAACAGCCGGATGTTTGTGATGGATGTGATCGCTACTGCCCAATTCAAGGCACAGGCCAAGCTGTTCCTGCAGCAGCGCTTTGAGTCGAAGACCTTCCCAACCTACAAAGAGTTCAGTGCCCGCTTCCCACTCACAGCCCGTTCCACCTATTACATGTGGAAGCGTGCTCTGCATGATGGGCTGACACTGGTGGATGCCTGAGTGCCAGCTGCCAGCTGGCTTGGCCACAGCTCCTCTGCTGATGTGCCCTTTGGCTCTCTGGTGGGGTGCCCAGGTTGGGGCCTCGCTAATTTTTGTTCTGGTTTGGTTTTGTTTTGTTCCTAGTCTCTGGCTTTCTTTTTTGTGTGGTTCAATCAGGTATGGGAGCATCCTCACAGTGCCTATTCCCAGAGGCTGGAGGGGTGGAAGGAGAAGGCATTGAGTACCCCAAAGGAGAGGGGCCAGGTAATTTTCCTCTCTTTGTGCTCAGAGGATGAGCAAGGGAGGCAATACTGTGCCAGTGTCCTGGGATGCCGCTGGGCCTCATGAGATGGAGGATGTGAAAGTCTCTCTGCTGTAGGCAGTTGCTTGAACGAGTAATGTGGATATGCAGGATGAGCATGGAGGTGCCCAGCATCTCATCAGTGAGCAGAGTAGTACTGGCTCAGCTGTAGGTGAGGAGAGGTTTGGGGAGTGCTTAGCTTTATGTAAGAAGCATCTTTGGTCTGGGTTCTTCCCAGCTAAGGAGAATAAAAGCTTCACTTGGGGCCAGTGAAGCTCTGGCTTTTAATACCTGCCTCTGGCTACCCTGATCTTCCCTAGATGGAGCAGAGGCTGGTAGATAAGGGACTTGTTTGTGTCCTCACTGTAATCTATATGCTGGGAATGCTAAACCAGGAGTTAGTGTCTTTTGCAGGCTCTGGAGAAGCTGTCCTTGACCTTTCAGGTCTTGTAGCAATAACCTTTCACACAAACCTTTACTCTCTCAGCTGGCAGCTGCCTTACTTTTCTAGGGTTTTTCTTCCCTGATGTCTAGAATGCAGAGAGAATGAAACTTGTGTGCCCAGTGTCCCTGCATCCCCTGTGCTGTGCTCAAGCAACATGGATGTGCATATCTCAGTTGTAAGAAACCAAAGCAATAAAGACTCTTCCATTCCTAGTCCTGTGTGGTTTCTTACTCTCCCTGCATGATTTCCAGGCAACGCTTTCCCCTCCCTCTCTGCTTTCTAAAACTGTCTAGTGGGCAGGGAAAGCCTGTGTACACCTCAATACCCGCTCCTGAGAAGGTCCTCTTCTGCTTCCTGGTGAGGACTGACTGCTGCTTGATACCTCCTCTCTGGAGGCCTGGCTGGAGCTGTGCTCTCCCTGGTAAGAGCTCAGGACTTGCCTTCCAGATCAGATGCAAGGCTGGAGATAATCCAGTGGGCACAGCCCTTTGTGACAGCAGGGATGCAGAGACAATGTCTGAGATGTTGGTGGTCCTGCCCTGAAGTGGTGGTGGTGTACTGGGAGGTTGAAACCAGCTGTTTGCACCTCTGCTCTGTGAGCATCTTGAGGTGCAAGGCTGAGGAGGTCTCTGCCTGACTCCAAAAAGCCTCATCCCCTTAGTGTTTGAGCTCTCCTGTGGTGTCTGTCAGCATGCCTGTGCAGGACTAAGCTGTAGGATGTTTGGGGCTGACTGGTACCACTGAGGGTTGTGGTGACAACTGCAGTACCTGCTCTTGCTTCCCAGAAATTTGTCAGAAGTCAGAGCAATCTACAGATGTGGGGGGAGAGCCTCCCAAGCTCTGCATTTACAAGATCAGCTCCTGAGGCTGGGTCAGCAGGACTGAGTCTTGTCTTACCCTCAGGCCTTTGATAGGGCATTAGGAGCTTTGGTGACCATATTAAGAGGAGCTGCCATAACACATGTGGTGTGTCTGTCCCCAGTCCATCCCCCTGCTCCCCCCACCTTCTCCTCCCAAACTAACTCACAAATAACTTGTTTTTCCGTAAGGTGTCTGGAACCTCTCACTGGCTGCTGCAGCCCAGTCGTGTTCCTGATGCAGTCTATCTTCACTCCCTGTGAGCCTGCTAGGCAGAGGGGCCCTATGCTACAAAGTCCTGCTGAGCTTTCTTCTGCAGCAGCCTGCAGGAGAAAGGGGTGCTCGCGGTAGTCCTGTGGGGCAGCAGTGTTGAATCAGCATCTCGGGCATCTCTTAAGAAACCATTTAGTTCCTTGGTGATGGTGGGATCTCACCACCACCCATCTACTCCAGCATGCCCTCTGTGGTCCCAGAGGAGGGGTTCTGGGGCACTGGATGCTCTGGGAAGGGAGGCACATAAGGAGCAGGGAGCTGCCAAGCAGTGCTGTGTGCTGCTGCAGAGAGCCCTGGGCTCTGTGTCAGGAAGTAATTGAAGTAATTAGCTGCCAGGGAGGACTCATCCACGAACTCCTCTAAGCGAGTGAGCTGGTAATTACTCCAGAGAGATTACCTATGTCTTCAAACTGCTGGAGGCTGGAGATAGCTGCTTTCAGCAGCAGTGGTGGTTGCAGCAGCAGCTGTGAAAATGGATGCAAGACCCCCAGAGTGTTCCCTTCCTTGCCTGAGTCAAGGGAAGCAGCAAGGAGGGGGAGTTTTCTGTCAGTGGGGTGCCAACGTGGGCCCTATTTGGGTGGCCCTGAGGCTGGGGCAGACTGTGCCTGACAGCAGGGCTGGGGCATCCAGCATGGCACAGCACAATGGGTGCTGGGGGCCTTTGTGGTGTGGCCCAGTGCTCTGCAGGGTAAAGGAATGGCATCTCCTGCTTAACATCACCCAACTCTCCCTGAACAGGGAGTGCTGCATACATCACACCTGAGCAGTTGCAGGATGAATCTCTTCTGGGTACTGGGCTCCACAGCCCTTCGCAAGACAATTTTTAGAAGCCCTGGTGAAGAGATCTAGGTGTAATGTTTTTCCTGCCCTTAGCTGGATGCCTGGGTGGGGCATGGTGGGGAAAGTAATACTCGTCCCCCTCCCTATGCCTTGATGGCAGCAAGCCACGTCAGGTCACTGCCAGTTGGCACCACCTAAATGGTGGGTGCTTGTTAGTTATTGATGTCATTTGTGGCTGAGCAGAGCTTAAATGGGGGGGGGGGGGAATTATAGCACTAGATTTGTAAATGTCATGCTGCTCTCACGCTGAGCTGGTCGTGGGAGATGAGTTTGAGGCAGCCTCTGCTGCTCCACGTCACACTGCCAGGCACTGGATGGTGCATTTCTCCCTTTGCACCCAGGCAGTGAGGTTTAGCTCAGGTGTCACCTAAACTCCCTCACAGACAGGTGCTTATAAATACTGACCCCAGAAAAGATGAAAATTAAAAGGTGACTGAAAAGCAGAGGCTGGGGGCCTGCAAAGTACATGGGCACCTTTCTCTTACCTGTAATTTAGGGCTCAGCTCTGCCCTGCCACTAAGGCATCCATTTGCATCTGTGGGAGGGGTGTGGAAGGTGGGCAGTGTAGTGCAGCAGAGCCTACCCAGGTGCTGTGGGAGTAGTTGATTATGCCCAAGCAAAGCTTTGGGGAACTTAGCTGATGCATGTTAGCATAGCTTTGCCTCCAGATTTTGCACAAGCAGCTGGTTTGTTGGTGCAAAGAGCAATAGTGTTGGTCTTAAAAGCACATCAAGGTGGCAGAAGGGTTGCATTTAACAGGATAGCTCCTGTGCTTTGCTGGGATCATCAGAGTGAAGAAGTAGCAGCAGCCGGAAGATGGAGAAGCCAGACACCATTCAAAACTGCTCACACGCTGACAAGCATAGCAGCAATTCATTATCAAGAATATCTATGTGGGGAGGGGAAAAAAAGATGAGAAGAAGAGGAAAAAAAGGGATTGTCTTTATCAGTCCCCTGCATAATTCCTTCATAGGTCCAGACTACAAGCAACTAGTGCTGCCAACCCAATTCAGTTGTTGAAACAGAATCATTTTACTCTTGTGCCCCAGAGGCATTTGTGGGGAACCATCTGCCTCTGTCCCAGCAGGTTATGCCAGCCACTGCCAGGTCCTGTTCCCTGTTCTTCTACCACCTGCTCTGCCTCCTTTCCATTAAAATTCATCTCATGTGCTGTGGCTGAAAATGTCTTCTGGAGTCCAGCTGTGGCCCATCACTGCCCTGCCATTATGCTTCATTAATATTTTTTTGCTGAACCAATTAACCAAACATTAGATCTGCCTTGTTCATGTTGGAGCAATGGCTCAGGTCTTTCCCTGGTTGCTGCCAGCTGAGGACCTCCCCGCCTGCTGCAGCAATTCCTGCTGGCAACCCCTCATCACATTTCCCTGCATTTCATCCCATCTCCACCATTCCTTGCCTTCAAGGAAGCCCAGTTTCTTGACTCTTCTTCTGTATTTCAAAACCCTCCTAGTTTGTCTCATTAGCAAATGACACTAAGGTACCCCTCTTTCCTATACCACCTTGCTAGTGAAAATATGGAAGATCAATCTTCATACAGATCCTTAAGGATCTTGCCCTCCAGCCCAACTGATCTTCTAAAATGTCAACAGCCCATTAATACCTGTCTTAGCTTTCTTGGACCAGCCCCCACCTGACAACTCTTGGTACAGTTCTTGGTCAGCAGTTTGGCCAAGCTCCAGAGGTAGTGTTCCCAGCCTTTCCTCTTCTAGAAAACAAGTAAGCTGATGTGTAATGCTATTTTAGCACAGTCAACATCTGGAAAATACTGGCGTTTTGGAGAAAGTGCTCTGGTATGAAAGTACTTCAGGAAGGAAAATTTCCCTTTTTCTAGCCTAATACTATCAAGAGTTTGGTGCCTTGCCTAGACTTTGATATACTACTTTGAGCATGGCATTTCAGCAGATATTGCACTTATTTGCATTTCATTTCTCCTCTGCTGGCATCTTTCTTTACTGATATCCACATCCCTTTTCCATCACTTCAGTAACTGTAGTGCTGAGAAAGGTAGGAGAGCTGTGGCAGGATGGACAAACCTCCTGACAAACTCGGGTGCTTGAGAATAAAGTTATATCTTTATGGCACTTCTGTAACTGCATGAGTCTGGGCAGGGAGCCTGCCTGGGTGGCGGAAAGGACCCCTTGCCCATTGGGCTGTCCCTCAGCTCTCCATGCCAGGAGAAGGCAAACTCTTGTCTGCACTCTGACTTCTGTGAGACACTGGGAATGATCCTGCCTGACATTTTGATTAAGCAACTAGATTTGTTTAAAAATGAAGTCAGCAAACACTGAAAGGATTAAAAACTTGTTAAGCATGGTGTCTCCAAAAGTAAAGAAGGAGCAATTGCAGAGTGGGGGCATTTCTGCTGGGAGACCTTCAGAGGACGGGAGCAAGTTGAGTGCAGCCCTGCAGCCAGAAAAGCTGAGCAGAAATGGGCAGGAGTGGGGCAGGGTGGGGGGAGAAGAGAGGCTCTTCCACTGCTGCCCCCATCCTATCCTGATCTCTGGCATGGCTGGAGGGGCAGCACCTGCTTCTCTGCTCAGGGGAGCTTGGCCTGAGGGGAGTTCCTGCTGATTTTAGGTGGGGAGACACAGGCCCTGTCTGGCCTAGGAACTCCTAAGTTGGGTGCTTCTGACACTTGTTAGTCTTGAGTCTCCAAAGCTTCTGAAGTACCATTAGTGAGAATATCTAAATTGCATGTTTAAGATACACCTACTAGAGGGCATTTGTGGTCCATCTGCAAAGGCCTTCCTTGCTTCTGAGATTCAGCCCAGACATCAACTAGAGCAAAACCAGGGTCAGCTCAGAGGAGCAGCACACCTGCAGATGTGGTCCCCAAATGTCCCTGTGCCTGGACACCACCAGGACAAGGAGTGGAACAGTGGAGAGGGGGCTGTATTGGGGTACAGTCCCTTGGCACCACAAAGGATAGATGAGCATCAGAGGGTGGTGCCAGCACCCTCCTGTGTCACCCTCACTAACCAAGCCCTCCAGTGGCATCACAGCAAGCCCTGTGGCTCACCAGTGACCATGGAGACAGCATATGCCTTGTCCCTAGCAAGGTGTCCCCACCTAGTTCTCTGTCCGCTCTTGACACCACCTGTCCCCTTGCCCTGTGGGGACAGCTTGACCCCAGGAATGTGTTCTGGCACGTGTGGCTACCAGAGTCTGCGAAAGAGTGAGCTGGTGCCTGCATGTGTGGTGAGAGGAGAAGTAATGAAGCTCCTGATTTCCCCAGCAGCTGATGCCTGCCTGAGTGATGGCTCTTAATTGGCTTCTCTCTGCAAAAATCCTCTCCTGCCAGCCCCAGGAGAGATGGCATTGCCACAGGCTGTGCCTCCCCATGCTCTCTCCACTGCAGGCTCTTTTTGGGGAGCAAAGAGGAAAAGATGAACTAGGTGAAGAGATGCACTGCTACATGATTTTTAAAGGTGTTTTTGGACAGAGGTAAAAATTTGCCCTGTCTCAGATAATTAGCTATTTCCTTACTGGATTACTGTGAAGGGAAAATACTGACTGTGCTATTAAGTGAGCCAAAGGACTTGCTCTGCTTTTATTTCCTCGTGTCTTGTTTCTCACCATCCTCCAGAGGAGAGATGGGGGTGAAATAAAGGCATTTCTGGTCTACCAGCATGGTTGCAATCCCACCCCACTGCTGGGTGCTGGTGAGAAGAGCAGGTGATGGCTTTGCCTCTGCAAGGGGCTTTGTCCTCCTGGGGAGTGCAGCAGGAAGGACACCCCACATCCTGCTCTGGTAGTTTCCACATCACCCACCTTGGGGCTGACCCCAAGGAGGGGCAGGTTGGCTGGGGGTGTGTGGGAGGACCAGTGTCCTAGTGGATGCTATTGGCTGGGGACAGTATCCCACAGGGATCTTGAGTCTCCCACAAACCACACTCGTTTCTTTCCCCTTCTCCATCCTCTCACCTCATCCCTGGGGAAAGAGGAGTGAGATCCAGCGTGGCCCCATCCCAGCATCCCCCATCACCACTTCCCAGCTCCTATTTGTAGCCAGTGAGCCTGTTTTGGCACACCACAGCACTTGCCGAGGGGCGAGCAGTGGGAGCAGAGCAGGCGACAGCTCAGATGTATTGATTGCTCAGATCTGTGCTGAGGTGCTGGTGCTTTTATCCTCAGCAGCTTTCTTCCTGGCTGCATCCCAGGAGGAGGTAGGATTCAAAGGCCACCCCCACCCTTGGTGCAGCCTCCACCCACCCTGTCCTTAGCTGCTTCTGAAGAGAAAGGCCTGCAGGAAGTACTCACCTTGATGCTGTGGAGGTTACAAAAGGAGCTCAAGCTGGAAGACAACATGTTTTCCACTGCTGTGAAAAGAAACCAAATCCCAATACACCTCAGACACTGCTGCTCTGAGCTCCTGGCTGAGGAGCATCTCCAAAGCAGGGGAGGGATGGAGGGGATGTTCAACCAGTCCAGGGAGTGGGGCTGGCCTGGTCCCCCAGTTCTTGTCCTGACAGCGAGGAGGGCATCTGGGACACCTGCTCATGGAACTCCTTGCAACCCAAAAGCCACAGAATGTGTGAAACGAGAGAGGGGTGTCTGTGCACAGATTTGGGGAGGGGGGCAGGGAGTGGGCTTTCTGGTGACTTTCTGTGTCTGTCTCTCAGTGTCACTGGCTTAGGATGAAGGCTGGTAGTACTGGTGGGGCAACTGAGCCAGGGCATGGGCATTTGGGGAGCAGTGGGCAGGAGGGTGATGGTACAGGGTTGCTGAGGTCGGGAGTTGAAGGACCGTGCCTGTGCTGAGGGTACCAGACAGCACCTGTGTTCACAGGGACAGGCACCTGCAGCCATCTGGTGGGGAACTTGGTTACAAACAGATGTCCTAATCGTGGAGAACAAATTATTCATGAATGGAGAAGAGGGAGTTGTTCTGCCATGTCATGGAACTCTTCAGTAGCACTTGCAATTAGTTTTTAGAAAGCTCTGGGATGCAGAGAAGGACAGCAGGCTGTGGTGTACAACCTTATAGGACATCACTGTTTTACCAATCCTCCTCTACCCCCATCTCAGAGAACCCCAAAGCCTCCCTCATTAGCCACCAGAGATCTCACTTCGTCACTGCCCCTCTACACAGACACAGATCATCTCTGCGCTTTCTGCCCTTTGCATCACCTCCCACAGCAGTGACCTGACAGGATCCCTGCTTCTCCTTTCTGGGCTAGACGTGTTGCCAGGCCAGAACTTGAGGCTATTCCTCCTTTCCCCCAAATTTTTGAGTATTCCTTGTGGGATCTGGACCATTACAGAGCTGTGCTGCAGAGCTGAGGGTCCTGGTTGGGAGATGGACCCCTTCTCTGGCAGGACAAGAGGAAGGGGGTGAAGAGTCACCTCTTCCACACCCACTGGTAGAGTTTAGTTTAACATTACTTTTTTTTAAGCTCAATCAAATTTCTGGAGCTTGAACCTTCTCTGACTGCTGTGTCTTGTTGCCTTTTTGCTTCCTTCCCTTCTGCTTAGGCAGCTACAGCAGACGCTGTGAGTCTGTAATAAGTTATTCAGCAGTGATCGTGCTCTTCCTCGGATTTCAATTTCCACATGTTTCCCTTCAGGCTGTTTCCAACTAATTTCTCCATTTGCATAATGCCCCCCTTAGGGATGCTCTGGCACAGCCCCTTCTCCCCCTGTTTGACAAGTTCATCAGAGATTCAGGCTATTAGTGGAAAACACTTTAATTCTGTCGGCCCTTTAGCCCCGTCCTTCCCCATGCATCTCAAATTAAAAAAAGACAAAGAAGCAGTTTGGGGTCCAGAGGGATGGAATGCCCATGGGAAGTGGGCTGAGGACTGCTGGACCCCCCACCCTTGGAAGCCCCTGGAGGGAACCAGCTGGAAGAATTAAAAATTCAGAAGCAAATGCTATATCTTACTGTAGATTCTGGTCTAGTGACCCAAATAATTTTGCCTGGACCAGAATCAGCAGGGACCCCCTGCCCCTACCTCCCAGCTGGGGGTGCCTGAAGGGGAGAGATGAGGAGGGATTTAGCTGGGACAGCACTGAGCTGGGGGGTGGTGGGGCTGCTCACCCCTGCTGCAGATGCACCCACTGACATCTCCTCTCCTGAAATAATGCTCTTGCTTGGTTATTTGGAGGGATGGACATCCAGGAAGGATGAGCACATGCAGGAGAGGGGAATGAAAACTGTCATATGGGTACTGGGTGAGCATGCCCCTTATTACTCCTCTCTAGGCCACCTCATCTCTTTTGGGCATACCAGCCCTTCTCTGCAAATTCTGCCTGTCTGTCTGCCCTCAGAAGCAAGATCTGCTTATTTCCTCCTGATGTTTGTATTCTTCTTTGCTCTCTTCAAGCACATTTTATGCTCCTACTACACACAGATGCTTCAGTCTCTTTTTCTCCCTAATTCTTGTCCAACCACACAGGGGAAAAAAAAGCCTACACCACCATCCTGCTCTCAGTGGTAGTTGCCCACTGAAATACATCTCCCTCCATGATACCCAGACACCAGTTAGATTGTAACTTCCTTCAGGAACAGCATAAACACCTCCAGGTTTAAGTGAGCGCAACACTCTTGTGAAGCTCACCTCTTTGATAGCCAGCTCCACGTTCTTATAAAAAGAGTCTTCACTCCTGCTTTTTTTATTACCTCTTCCATGTTAAAAAACATAATGGGAACTTTCAGACCGTCTTCTGTACAGGTCTCTGATGCGTGTCTCTCTTTTATGGCTCAAGTACAACAGCAATCGCAGACATTAACATGCTTCTTTAGGATGAAATGTACATTTGAATGGCACCCAGCTGGAGGAACATGCTGCATCCCTTGCAAAGCTGGCTGCAGCCTGCCCAGAAACTCTGGGAAGGGGGTGAGGGATGCCCAGAGTCTGCCTGCAGTCTCCTGCACACGGGGGAAAGAGGCAACAGGGGAGCCAGGGAGAGGAGGGGTGGTCAAAGGTGGATGCTGGAGAGTAGGGGGTGAGGCATGGCTTAATGCCAGCCCTTTGGGGCAACCATTGCCTTCATACCCACCTATGAAGCATTTAATGTGCTGCTGACAATATACAAATAAGCAAAAGTAAGATGTATGGGGGGGATGTTTGGTATTTCCTTGTTACCAGAGGCTTTTGGATGGATGGAGATACCTTTCTCCAAGGCATGGGAAGGAGTGTGTTGAGGTCACCCCGTGTCTCAGGCTCCTTCCACATCTCTTCCTTGTCTGGATCTCGTCCCCTCACAAACAGCACTCCCACCCCAGACTCTGCAGGTTTTGTCGGCCTTTTCTTTCCATCCCTCTTTGTGTGCAAGGCCCTGACCTAGTGCAAGGAGCAGAATCCTTCAGGCCATCAACCCTCCCAGGACACTTTTTAGGTAGAGGTTTCCATTACAAATATTTTGAGGGCCCAGCACTCTGGGACGGCAGCCTTATGAGGGCTCTGGCTTGGGATCATCATGGCAGTCACTATTAACACAGAGAAAACCTTGCTGTCTTTACCAGCTTGCACCAACAATGGGAGAGATGGCATGCGACCACCAGCCTGCCTTCCTCCTTGTTTCTGATTTGGGATAGGCCAGCAACTGGGATGTTCTCCTGTGGATCAGGGGTCTGTTTGCAGAGGGATATAGAGAGCATGCCCCTTGGTCTTGTCCATGCTCTGTCCTCCTACTTCACTGCAGCTGAGGGGTCAGGCCACCCCATGGCACTGAAGTGAGAATGTCATCCCCATCGCAGGAGTCTGGAGACCCCACCAGGACTCTGGCCTCCCAGAAGAAGCAGCAGTCATTCCCTGGCACCATATCCCCTCTTCTCCCTGTGTATGCCCTTCATGGGCCAAGCCTGGGCAAGCGACGGCTCTCCCAGCTGCGGGGCTGAGAAGGGAAGCTGTAGCCCCAGACAGGGGTGGTCGCAGCAGCCCAGCAGCAACATGCAGTTTCTCTCCTGCACGTCTTCCACCAGGCAAATGTGCTCCTCCTTGTCCCAGCAGCCAGGCTGGTGCTCAATTCCCTGTTGTTAGATGGTTGCACCCCACAGCCTCAGGGAGAACAGGGGTCTACTGTTTGTCTGCAAGGGGAAAGAACCTGCACAGGACATCCATGCCAGGGCCCTGCTGTGCAAGCAGCCCTTGCAGGCACTGGTGCTCTGTGCTCCGCAGGAAAGCTTGGTCCCAGAAGCGTCAGCAGCCAGGGATGGCTGTGACATGCAGGTGGCAGCTACACGTGGCCCCCTTTTGAGAGATAAGCAATCAGTGCTACCACCACCCCGATGTACACTCCTGTGCCAATGGTTATGGAGAGCGCAGCAAGGAAGAGAGCTCGGCGGGAAGCTGAACTGGCCAGATGAAAATCTCCTTTGGAGACAGCCTTGCTGGTCTGGAAGGAGAAGAAATGCTTGTTGCTCACAGCGGTACCAACCTGGCCTTTAACCAGCATGCAGTTGTTTCATTACCGAGTCAGTGCTTCTTCTCTGGCCACTGCATCCCACGGAGGCTGGGGACAGACAGCAAGGTGTCTGTCAGTCTGGGAGGGCTCAGAACAGCAGTGCCACCTGCACACATTTCCCTGTGGATTTTGCCTCCAAGGGAAGCATGGGCTTCAGCTACTTGTCTGAAAGCACCCATCTGGGCACTCAGCCAGAGCTGTGGGTGGGTGGCTGGACCCTTGTAAGACCTCAGTGCATGGGGTGATGGCTGTGTGGTACTGACCAGATACCAGTGCACCCTATACACAGATGTAATGAGTACTGCCTAGGCTCAGGGAGCTGACTCTGGATGGCATGTTCTGTTGGTCCAGCTGTGCTGCCACCTGATTTTTCCTGCATGAGGTTTTCAGCTGAAGCCTGTTTGCTGTTGAAGGGCTAATGAAACCAGCAGTGGAGACAGAGCCCCATCTCTCTAGAAGAGGATGGCAACTTCCAGCTTCTCTGAGTGCTCAGGGCATACTCTAAACTGCTCCTTTTATTACCTATTACTTGAGTTCAAGTTGCCACATGGGCATCAATGCACTCACTGTGCAGACAACAAACAAAGATATGGTCCTTCCCTCAGTGAGTGAACAAAGGGGGTAGTTATAGCAAATGGAGCTAGATATAAATTGCCCCACGTACATCATCATGTGGAGAGTGCGCTATGTGGAAAAATGTGAAAGCAGCTGCTCCTTGGGGTCCTAATCAATTAAGATTGATTAGGACCCCAAGGATTGATTGATCAAGAGGCTTCCCCTGCCTCTCACAGGCTCTGTGCCAGACATTCATGTAGTATATTTTTCCATTTCTGTTCCTATCCTCTTGATTTAACTTCTTAATGCCTCCCCCCATCTATTCTTGGTACAGCACCATCTATGCAAATGTGGAGTAAATCCCCTGGCTCTGCATGAATTATTCTGGGTCAATAGCAATGTAAGTGAGCCCAGGCTCCGGGCTAAGCCCTCAAGAAAGCAGCAGCTCCTCTGAGCTGCTGCAGCCTGAGGGCTGTTGCCTCTCCGGGCTCTGCCAGCCTGGCATTGGCTCCCACAGGTTAGCCAATGTGCATCAGAAACAAGTGCAAGAGAGGAGCTGTAGTGTGATACGGACACCAAGCTCCCCTCTGCGTCCAGCCTCCAGAGCAGCCTGGCTCCTGTGGCACGAGCTGCCTCAGGCTGGGTCATGGTGTAGAACTTTCACATTACTGGAGAATGGGAGGACGGGTGGGAAAATGCCATTTTCCTGAACCTGGTTGGAGGAGAAGCTGGGCAAGGGGCCAAGAGGAGCCCCAGACCCCTAAGTAACAGCCAAGAAACCCAAAAGAAAAGCCTGACTCCAGTAGCCCACACCAAAACTGGAGGGGTTGCAACCCCACAACAATTGTGGAGGCATCCAGGAGCACCCTTTGTCTCAGCCCTCAGAGTTATGGCCATGGCACAGAGATGAGCCTTAGATTCAGAAAGGTGCTGATCACCTCCAGGGCCACTGTGGCTTTCAGGGCCCTTGCTTTAGCACTTGGCACATGCAGGCAAGCAAAGGGATTCCTTACCCCTTGGGAGAAGTAGAAGGCAGCAATCCCCAGGGGCCAGAAGCAACACAGCATGGAGAAAAGAGCCAAGCCCAAGTGGTCCCGGGGGGGAAGCATCAGGAAATGATCCTCGCTTTCGCTGTCGCTGGAGGAGTCGCTCTGCAAAACCAGATGGATTCAGCACATGCCCACCTCCCCGTGCTGCTCTGCAGGCTGCATCTCAGCACCTCGCCTCCCAGCTCCCACTCCCTCCTGGTCCCGCCACATATTCTCATACAATTCCCACTGGCAAATTCAAGGAGTAAATTCCAAAAATATTTTAGACTCTTCAGCACGGTTTGATGAGGAACAACGTAGCTCAGCAAATTCAAGAGTGGAATGGATTCTCGGCTCCCTGCCAGAGCAAATGCTGGGGGTCTGGGATTTCCCTGCATTAGAGAGAGTCTTAAACTGGAATATCTTCAGCTTTGGCAGAACTGACTGTTTGTCAGCTTAAACAAACTTAAACAAAGTGACTTATCCCCATTAGAGACGAGGAGATCAATATCCTGCTAAACTAATTTAGGAAGTGAGGGAAAGCATTTGAAGTGGAGCCTACCTTGCAGGGGCAGCATGCTGTCCCCTTAGTGAGTCACTGCCAGTGGCTGTACTGAGCCCTCTTGCCTCTGGGCACCACTGGCAGCCTCAGACCACCCTGCAAGTGATGTGCCTTGGTGGGGAAGGGATGCAGAGGTTGGGACATCCCTGCTGCCATCTGAACAGGCTACATCACCGACACCAAAAGCAGCAGAGCTGTGCTGGGTCGTCAGGCATCAGCTCCAGTGAACTCTGGGACCCTCTCCCACCTCTCAAGATCCTGGATGATGTTTCCCAGCCTTGGCACCACTGCTCAAGCCATAGTGGGGCACAGCGCAGCAATGAGGCTGCTTTGTCAGCTTCATTCTTCCTGTGCAGGATTCATCCTGCCTTTATATATATAAAGCTTTCTCTCAGCTGCTGCCATCAGGCATGTGAATTTTGCTGTTATGCAAGAATTGCTGTTTCTCTTTATCTCGAGTGCCACAGCAGCAGCAGGCTGCCCTTGTCAAAGCATCCCCATTTCCCAAGGGTCCTGCAGAGACCCACCTCCCTTTTGCTCCCAGAAGCAAGCAGACAGGCTGCTCTTAGGGAAGCTGACCTCCTTCTGAGGTCAGCAGTGAGGGAAAAGGAACAGAAATGATAAGGAGGAAGAAGAAATACTGGGTGCACAGGGAGGCTGGTGCGGCAGGAGATGGTAGGATTTGGGGGGAGTTCTGGGTAAAAAAGGGAGAATAAATTATCAAGAATTTGAGCCAACATCCAGAAAGAACGACCACAGGATTTTAGTGCCATCCCACCTGTCCAAGCTCACCTCATATTCCTGGAGCTCCTCTTCCTCCACTTCATAGGAAACAGTTTGGATGCGGATGTCACTCTCTACCAGGCAGGACCCTTGTGCCTCATGCCCTTCAGGAGCTTCGGATGGAGCCTCTTTGCTTTCTGTAAAAGTGGTCTCGCAGCTTTCCATCTTGCTGTCCTTGGCCTTGAGAGCAGTCTCATCCTTCACAAGGATGAAACTGGGGCCGTACAAAGCTTCAACAGCCAGCTGCAGAGAACTGGCATCCAGCAGCTGGTGAGTCCTGGCACCGCCAGTGTTTTGGAATATGTAGGAATACAGTTTCCCTTGGCAGCGATGACTGGGGTAATCCTGGCTGTGATGCTGGTGGTAAGAATAGCTGCTGCGAAGGTGTCCATTGGATTTGGCCAAGAGCGGGTTTTGGAGCTCACGCACGCTTTCCATGCTGCCGGCAGTGGTGCTGGTGGGGAGATCCTGCAGGAGGAGAGGGGGTGGGAGGGAGCAGGCTGTTATTTTGGCAAGGCAAGGGAGCAGAAAAGCCTCTCACCCATGCAGAGCCAATGTTGAGAGGGTAGCGGGAACAGAAAAATTCGGCAATACTGGAGAAAACAAGACCCCTCCCCACCTCTGCACAGCTTGAATGCTATCTCCCCAGCTGGTAGCAAGATAAGGATGCATCCCTGCAAGGTTATCTGATTCAGGCTGGATTAAGACGAGGATTCGCTGTATCTATAATGCATCTTAAGTTGGCCATGTGCAGCCTGACAGGAAAGGACCTACTGCATCTTTTCTGCTGGTTCATAATGTGTGCTGTGACGAAGACTGAGCACGGAAGTAGATAAGAGACTGACAATCACTCGAGGGGCCTCCCTGACCTCCCAAAGTAGAGGGTTGCACGGTGGATTATATCCCTCTGGACATTACACATACACCTAACTGGCTTTCAGGTGCACGGAAAGTCCTCTAGGACTCATCCAAGGCTGAGCTGGGGCTGAGGCAAGTGCAGTGAGCCACCAAGGGAAGCCAGGGGGCTGCTGTGAAGACATGGAGCTGGTGTTTAGGCTGGGGTGGGAGTGTTGGATGCTCAGCCAGCTGTGAGGAGGAACAGAGAGATGTGGAGATTAAAGGGCAGACTCCATGTGGTTTGGTCCACTTAGAAATGATGAAATTTTAAGTAAATGATCCATCACATCAAAGCGCTGTTTAAACCAGCTCCATCCCTGGGCACAGCAGCAGCCAGACAGCCTTGGCTCTGGGCCAGCAGCTTCAGAAAATGCTGAGTCCAAATGGGATCCTCAGATACAAATGTCAATGTGGGTTTCTTCCTCAGGGAAATTCACTCCCTCTCCCTTCCTCCATTTCAGAGTACTGAAACCTTGCACTGCTCTTATTTTTTTTTCCCCCATTAAAATTTCTGAGATGAAATATTTCCACCCCTTTCCTTCAGAGGAGCATTTACTTTTTGGCTTCCCAACCCACCTTGGAACAAAGAAAAAGTACAGTGAAATAGCAGCATTCCCAGAAGAGAGAAACAATTACTTTGCCCTCTTCACTACCTGAGCCCCGGGTTTTACAGTCTCCCTAGCATTTTCCCAGCTCCCAGACCATGCCACCTTATTGCCTTGCAACCCCAGATGTTCCTGTCCTCCTTAGAGACCTCGGTCACTGACTCCTCTGCAGTATGCGGTGTAGCAGGGTCACACTTCCTCCTGCTATAAGAATCCCTGAGGTGCACTAGGTTTTCTGATAGACAGCACATTGCCTTGGCTTTAAATCTCAAAGAAGGAAATATAAACAAAGAAACGGAAGACTTTAGAGAGTGTAAAGCCCCAGTGGTCCTGTTTCCTTGACTGAACCCTACCACATCATGCAGGTTTGGGAGCCGTGCAGGGTTTTAAATGGATCTGTCCGTTGGATTTGTTCTGGCAGTGGTCATCACATTTTGGAAATCTACTCAGGAAAATGGAACTGTTCAAAAGCTCTCTCGTGATACTAAAACTCCGTGCATTTTGGTGAATGCTCTTCACTTCTCCCTTCCCAAAATCATTTCCTGCCTTCTGCAGTCTCCCACATTTCTACAAAAGCCTGTAATGGCTCATGTAGCAGATGGTCATTAAGTATTTTCAAAATATTTAAGGGAGATGCATATTTGTAGCAAAATGGGGTTTTTTTTCTGCACAGACACTGAGAAGCTCAAAGCTAAATCCCAGTTATTAGACAAGGAAACTACAATCCTCTTCTTTGCTTACCTTAACATGCAAATTAGATTTCTAATAATATAACTTCATTTTTAACAAAACAGTAAGGAGAGACCAGTCACCAAGTGTCATTTGAGAGCAGCAGCCAAAGCAGAAGCCCAGCACTAGTGAGAGAAAATTGACGTTTTTGGTACAGCATCCACGTCTCATCTCAAGAAATGATTCTGGCAGCAAGCTAGAGTAGGAAGGAATGGGATCTTGCTGGGAACTGCTGAAGGGAGTCAGTTCCAAATGTGTTGAGAAACACCAGCAGATGGACTGCGGGCAGGCTGCTGGCCACTGGGCAGCAGGTGCTGCCTGTGTGGAAGTTGCTGTGCTTGTCACTTTAGGTCCTCAGCAACAGGCTGGAGAAGGAGCAGAGCTGCACAGAAAAGCCATACATTCACAGCAGCAAGCGCTGGGAAAGAGAGCGTGGGAGGGGGAAAGAAGGGAAGGAGCTGGGAGGAATTGGAAACCTAAAAGATGGTTTGGGAGGTGCCAGGGAACCAGTGTGGGAAGAGTGCATCTATGCAGCTGGACTGCTGCTGGACATGGACTCTGTTGAGTCCCAAAGGATGCTACAGGGGCTGGTAGGAGATGTCTCACTGACCTGGGCTGTGGGGAAGAGGCAGGGAGGGCTTGCAGGCAGCAAGCATCCTAGGGTGAACATACCTTGGAAGAGTAACAGTGTGGGTAGAAAAAGAAATCACAGGAAAAACTCCTGAAGTATGGGGAAGTCTGTGAATGTGGGCTGGGCAGGGCTGAGGCTTCATCCCAGGGGAGCAGGGTGAACTTGAACCTCTCTGATCTCTCAAACTGTCCTGGAGCTGCCCTTAGAGCAGAGCCAGGATCTTGGAGCTGCTGCACGAAGCATGGACAGGGCAGGGCTACAGCTAGAAGGATTTAGTCTGTGCTAGTCTTGTACCCTCTGGAATTATAAAAGATTTACCTGTACTAAAGTCTCTTTTCCTTGCTGCCTTCCACTCTTGAGAGTTGGGGCTGATGCTCTCCCTGGGAGCAAGATGTGGCACTAACAGATCTGTAGGGACAAGAGGAAAAGTGCAGAAGAAAATCTTACAATGCTTCTGATGAATAAGCACAGGAGCCACCAGCTGCAGCCTTAGTGCCCAGTCCTGGCACTTGTCAGCAGTGAAGAAGGAACAACAAGGGCCAGTGTCACAACATGCTTACAGCAGTGTGCTCAGTCCTGCTGGAAAGCAGCCAGGCTGAAACCTTCCTCTCCAATAACTGATGTCCCAGGACCAGAGGGATTAGAGATGCTTCCCACTCCTCAGTCACCAAGATCAGCACATCACACAGAGACCATGTACCGAATGGCCTGGGTTGGCAGGGGGAGACAGGGGCCATCAGGCCTCTAGAGATGGCATTAGAGAGAGAATGGCAGAGAGGGTGAGGACCAGCCCTGCACACACATGCATAGGGAAGGAGAGAGTCAGACCAGCCCTGCAGTTGTCCCCAAACCCCTTTTGGGTTATCTGGATCCCCCAGTGAATTTAGCCACACAGGGACTTAAAAAAGGAAGCCTAGTAATAAAGTAAAGAAAGCTTGTTAATAACCAAGCTTGAGGAAAGAGGAATGAAGTCAGAAGATGAAAGTAAGAAAGCAGTAAAAGACAAAATTGTCAAAGAGTGGTCACTCTGTCCTGATTACCAGCAAGACTGGATAGTGTGCATATCCATCAACCCCTGGGGCTAGTCTGGGCAGCACTGGCAGCAGGTAATGGTGGTGAGATGCTGCTAGGTGCACAGGGAGGCACATACAAGCACATACAAGCACACATGCTCAACGTGGGCACACCTGGGAGGAGGCAGACTTCGGTGCCCTAGTTGAGCTGAACCATCGCTGCAGCTCTACTGCTGCCTGACAGCTGCTGGCTCCCTACCGAGCTGCATCCCCCTGTGCACGGCTGCTCCTGTAACCAACTGGCTGAGAAGGGCCCCCCATGCTCCCCAGCCTGCTTGCAGCAGTCTCCAGCAGAGTGGGAAATGCACAGCTGCGATGTGTACTCTCAGCTTCTTAAAGCGAGTACTGGGTAAAAGGAGCCAAAACAAGGTACGAAAATAAAGAGGTAGCAAATTTAGCTTCCTATTTCACAGATCTCACCTCCACACCACATCCCCTGAGGCAGTTCTCAGAGGGACCCTTGGCACAGATGCCGGCTGTGATAAGCCAGTTAATGATGAATTAAGTAGCTGTTCCAGGAATCAATCATCATTTAATTGCCCTGTCAAGCAAACACTCTGCCTTGCTTCCCGGGCTCATTAGCAGGTTGTGGCTGTGATGCATGTCCCCAGACTCCCGAGTGAGAAGGTTAGCCCACCCCGGCTGAAGGCTTTCCCTTTCAGGACAGCACCAGGGGAGGTCGGTGCCCTCAGGTACCGGTGTCCCGCTGCAGTGCCATGCCGTGGCTGGTCCGAGGGCAGGGGACAGTGTGAATGCCTGTTCCTGATCCAGCTGATGTTAAGCAGCGCCATGGCCAGGTACAGCTGCCATAGCCCCAGGACAGATGTGGACCCACTCCCGATGGAAGAGGAAAGCATAGGAGATTCGACTAGCACATGTCCCTGAGCCCAGACCCTCCTAGAAGCTCTCAGAAGGTGCTTTGGATCTTCTAAGCAGAGGCCCAGGTCTTGCCAGGACACAGTACCTCTGCCTCTGGGCATCCAAGCTTATGATTCTGCCCAAGAGAAAACCATCTCACAAAGGCTGCTGAGAAGCAAAGGCAGAGCATCGCCTGGGCAGCTGTCATTTTGGAGGGGGTGGGGTGACGGAAGGGCTGTGAAAGCTCATGGACAATGCATCTGGCAGGAGTGGACAAAGCCCTCTCTCAGCCATAGGAGCCCATGCAGCAGCATAGACACCTGGCATGTCTCAGCCCTGAGCCCTGCAGGGTGAACCACAGCTCAAGGGGAGAAGGAAGTGCTTTAATCAGCCCCACAGACACGACTGCAGAAAGCAGTTTTGCTCCAGCCAACACTCAAGCCCTCCCATGGGTGCTCGTCTCCACACCACTGCTTCTGTCTTGGGCACAGCACCAGTGTGCAGATTGAGGGGCTGTTCATCCCCGGGGTGTGACAAAGCCTACACCAGTCCTGCGAAAGGTTGCTGTGGCACAAGCATCAGGTGAGGTGGCGTTGGGGGCTGGAAAGGTCAGAGGGGTGATGTGAGGGAGGCAGGAGGGAAAGGTGGAGAGACATGACAGCCCCAGTGGGGCTGGCAGAGATGGTACACAGAGAAACAAAAGAGCACAGTAGGGACAGCAGTGGGAAGGGAAATGGTGGGCAAGAAGCATGGGGCAGGGGAAGCAAAGTGACATCTGAGCCAGAGAGCTGGACCCTGGCCACTGACGTGGAGAAGGAAAGGACTATGAAGTTGCTGGAGGGGAAAGAGTTGGTGAGGACCAGGAGGGAAGGAACAGGGTGGCACAAAGCCTGTGGACTTGGATTAGAGGGAGGATAGCTGAGGCATTTGTGATGTAGAGAATGTGATTCCCACCTTTGATGCAGCTGGTTTGATAGAGCTGGAAAGGAGTGAATAAAGTGTTTGTTCTGATCTCCTGACAGGTGGAAAGCCAGTACCAAAGGGCTTCTGGCTCCAACAGAGACTAAATTGCTCTGAGAATTGGGATGCAATGGGCTGCTTTTCAAGGATCACAAGTCAAATTGGGCAATTTCCAGGTGGAAATCGAGTCTTTATTGTCTCTGATAAAAATGTTTCTCTGCGGCAGTGTTCTGACCCAGCTATGCTCAGAACTAAGGTGTTGCTCCTAATGGTAAGGAGCAGCAAATCCATCCCTGGGGCTGGCAGGGAAGAGCCGGGCTGGTTTTGGAGAAGCCATTCCAGGTACTCTACAAGACTGGGGCTCCCCCACCGCCCTGTCCTCAGCTCCTGTGCCAGCAATCTGGACACACTGCCAGTGCGCATCTCATCAACAGGGGAGCAGTGGAAACTCCGTCGCCTCCAAGCAGGCATCCCCAGAACACCCAGCGTCACACCGGGAGTGCCTGTACACAGTTCGAGGCTGCCGTGTCCCCCGCCCCGGCCGCGTCCGGCGCTCGCCAGGCGGCCGCCAGGTGTCCCCGGAGCTCCGCGCGGCGCCCG